>OX155965.1:23773365-23874782 GCA_944548615.1 Micropterix aruncella
AGATTTTAATTGGATTGACTTAGTATGTTGGCATGTTTTTATAGATTCTTTTAGATGGTTATAAATTTTTGGCCCTATAAAGGCCAAAGTGTCTTTGGGCGAAGGATGTTCGGGTTTTCTGTGCATTGTGTTTACAGGTTGTGGCGCTCCTCGTTGAAATTTTATGCTCAGCTTTAACGTGAATATCTTTACTTTTTAAGTAGTTAAGAAAGACTGTTTTTGCATATACCTGCCTGATGTCTAATATATTCAGCTCTGCAAACAAGTCGTTTGAGGAGTACCTTCGGGGCTTTTTGGCAATAACCCGAAGAAGAGCCTTCTGCGCTGTCATAAGCGGATTTAGAACAATACGTGTAGACCCTCCCCAACCTAGAATACCGTATGAAATTACGCTATTTGCAAGAGCATGGTAGACATTTTTGAGAGAGTTTAAGTCTAACACGTTACGAAGTAGCTTAAACACGTATATAAGTCTCCTTACTTTAGTCGCCACATCGTTTACATGAGCATCCCATTTAAGGGTGTTATCAAATACGAGACCGAGATATTTAGCTCGAGTTTTATGTTGTATAGATGTTCAGTTACATTGCATATTAAACAATACATTATTTTGGGGTTTTGGGGTACATGTATGAATTTTTATACCTGTGTGCATAAAGTCCTGCTTGCCAGTAATAGAAAAGGTAACATAGTTTGTTTTTTCGCTATTTAATGTTAATAGATTATTCTGGAGCCAAATATAAATATTGTTTAGACCGACTTCTGCGTTTTTGTAAACCGTCGACCAGGTCTTCCCTCGGAAAATTAAGGCAGTATCATCAGCAAATAGAACTGTTTTACCTCCTTTTAATGTAATGTTGGATAGGTCATTTATGTATACTAAAAATAAAATCGGGCCTAGGACACTTCCTTGTGGTACTCCGTAACGTATACAACCATCGACGCTATGTGTTCCATTTAGTTTCGTAACTTGTGTTCTATTAAACAAGTAGTCGGTAAACCATTGTAATGCTTTCCCACGAATGCCATTTTTTTCTAATTTACTTAATAAAATTTTGTGCGAGACTGTGTCGAAAGCCTTGCAAAGGTCCAGGAATACTACAAGGCACTTGTCTCCTTCATCCAGACTCTTTACTATGTTATCGGATAGAAACGCAATAGCATCCTGCGTAGACCTGTCAGGACGAAATCCGTATTGCGTAGGAGATAATAGGTTATGTTTATTCAAGAAAGACATCAACCTCGATTTGACCGCCGTTTCCAGAATTTTCGACAATGTATTCAATATGCTGATTGGCCGATAACAGTTAACATCACTAGCTAAACCGCCCTTAAATACTGGAGTAATTTGAGCTTTTTTTAGGCAACGGGGGAACACTCCAGAAGATATACTTATGTTAATAATATATCTAATCGGGTTTATCAGATTTTCGCTGCATTCTTTAAAAATTTTAGCAGAAATACCATCTTCCCCAGTAGACGTTTTATTTTTTAGACTTTTAATGATTGTTTCAATTTCACTGCTATCGGTGGGCCTTAGAAATATAGTCTCGTGTAGATATTTTACATTCTTTAGGTTACATGACAATTTTGATTCTGTAGTTTCAAGGTTATCCAATGTTTTTCTGGCTAACTTGGATCCTATATTTGAAAAATAATCATTAAAATAGTTTGCAACATCTTTAGTATTACATGTACCAATGGACGTCAGTTTCCCATCAATATTTACTTCTTGTATATTTGTTTTCCTCCTGTAAGTTAATTCATTAATAAGATTCCAAGTTATCTTTGAATTTCCAGCATTTTCCGAAAATTCCTTTGTGTAATACATGTTTTTTGTTTTATTTATAATGTTTTTACAGGTATTTCGAATTCTGATATACTCGTGATTTAGAATACTGTTTGAAGGATCTAATTTAAGGGCTACATGAAGTTTATCTCTACGTCTTATACTTTTAAGTAGTGCTGGAGTCATCCATGGCTTAATTTTCCTTTCGGAATGGGGGACATATTTCTCTTTGGTATTTTTTACAATTATTGTTTTTAACATATTTATAAAATACTCAGTAGCTTCATTAGTATCAGTAATGGAGAGTAATGGACTCCAATCGATTCTTTCAACTTCTTTGCATATGCTTTTATAGTCAATAATATTGACTCTTGATTTAACCTTGCAATTTTGAATATTACTGATATTTTTAGATAAATATATAGTGGCAAAGTGATCCGTAAGCTCACTATGGCAAACAATTCCTATTGTATCAGCTTTAATAGAGGTAAATATATGATCAAGACACGCGTTTTTGCGAGTAGGCATATTGATTGTTGATTTCATTCCAAATTCCGCAAGCATACTCAGGTAGTCATTGGTAATAGTATTCGATTCTAGGATATTGACGTTCATGTCGCCAGCAATCACACAGTCTCTACCCCCATTCACCTCTATTAAATCTGAAAGTGACTCTATGAAAGGCTTTATTGGGTTAGAAGGGGATCTGTAAATTGCTAGTATGGTAATTGAGTTATTCATAATAGCTCTTAAACAATTTGCCGTTGGCATTATTACTTCTTCGATTTTTATATTTCTGGATTTATTCAAGAAAATTATGACGCCATCATTTTGGCTGTTGTTTTTTATAGTATAGTAGGTGTTATAGTTATCTAGTTGCTGAGATGGAATCTTATTTTTTATCCAACATTCTGTCAAAATTATTAAATCAAAATCCGTATCCAGCGAAGTCAATAACACAATTAATTTATCGAAGTTTTTATTTATACTTCTAATGTTCAAGCTGAGCAATTTTATACCGGACTGCAATAGCACCTTTTTACAATCCCAAGTAGGTAACTGCAGGGTAAGCCGGGGTTCAAGTTCTATTAATTCACCTAGTTTAATCGCGCCCGTGGAAAAGATATGCATAATTTTTCAGGAGCGTTATAATGCCAGTGTAATACAGGAATAAAAATGCCATATTGCAATATACGTTTAACTGTATGTTGTAGAAATGACGAAATAAAAATAGGCTATTTCTATACTTGTTCATTAGAAAAATTACGATATTGCTTATATAGTCCGCTAATAAAATTACGACATTTTTAAAAATAACAGAATGGTTGTAATAGTCAGTAGAATAATTTAAGATTAAAATTGCGAAATAAAAAAATATATGTAAATTAAGATCATCATCAAAAATATTTAAAAGTAATACCATCATATAAGTATAGTCAAAAAATGAAATATGAGAAATCTTATTCAATTTTACAGAAGCAAATAAGTGGAGTACGATCGAATAGTGAAATGTAAGTATATAATCAGCAAAACAAAATAAGTTTAAAATGGTAAAATAGTAGAGTAAAATAATATAGTCTAAAGTAAAATTGTAATGATCATTAAAATATATACAAAAATATATCCTAATATTAAAATAATAAGAAATCGTATTAAAAAGATAATAAAAATCCTTCAGGTAAAAACGAATCATCGTGGGAATAAGGAAAACTAGTTTACAGTGGAATTTCGTAATCAAAAATAAGGAATTATCAGTGGCAGTTTTCGAGTTTCCAAAATTGGTACGAGCACGCAGCCTTCACAAAATGTTTTCTAGAGAGCTTAAGTATTTGATGGTGATGGGACGGCTGTTGTCGTCTTTTTTGACTCGTGTGATCCCATTTTTTAGCCAGACGTACATGTAGTTTCTGCTTTTCCCTATTTTCCTCGCTTGTAGGTAGAGATAGCGTAAAAAGGGAGTGAGTGCTTCTTGCAGATAAATGGGTTGATTCACTGACATGCCAATATCAGAAGTATTTAATTTTTGTTGTTGAGTACGTTTACCCTTGTTGTATTTTTTGTTGGCCTCCAAATAATCATCGCGTACTTGACTAGATTTAAATGAGACAACCAACGTTTCTCTCGATTGCTCCGCACTCGTTCGCAGCGCGCGCGCGCCGCCGGAAGCGGTCGCGGTGTCACCGCCACTGTTGTCTGTGGATCTACGCGCCAGTAGGGATGTAGAGATTATATCATCTTCTTGTAATTTTAACCCAATTTTAGACGCAATTTGGGTAACGACCAGGCGATGATTTTGTTGACTTAAGGCGGGTATCCCATTTATTTCCAGTTTATTTTCATTCATAATTTGGTCTCTGGAATCCATCTTGTGTTCTAAATATTCCACTTTGCGAAGCAGCTCAACATTTTGTTTTTCCAGTGTATTAATTCTGGGTGGCAATGATTCCATATTTTTGAGTTTTGCCTTCATATCCTCGTAATTATCGTTAAGATGTTTTATACTTTTCATTATTTCTTCATTGTCGTTGTTAACCTTGTTCACTGTGATTACGAGGGCATCCAGCTTTTTCATTAGGTCCTTATGGGATTTTTGGAATTCTGCACAAATCTCCTTTCTGATGTCATACATCGAGGGACTAGAAGAGCCATCTTCGCCGGCAGACTTCTTCACTTTACAACATTTCCATGCTTGTTTGTTTTTTTTAAACTTATCTTCGGTCATTCCAGCACACGTGTAGTGGTAATCCTTCTCGCAAACCATTTTCCCTTTCGTCTAGGGGAAACAGTGCCATTTTCAATTTTGAGTTTTAAAATTTTTGAAACAGCACTCTGACTAAAACTGCACTTTTTTGCAATCTCTCTTTGGGATAGGAAAGTGTTTTCACAAAGAGTTATGATGGTTTGTCTCTTTCTAGGAGTAATATCCATTGCTGTATAATCGTTAAAAACATAAACCAATTTAGTAACTTGACAAAATACGCACTGTTAACAATTTGCATAACCTTAAACTTAGAAAATTATGCATGATGACATCACCTGCTAGCTGTCAAAAACAGTGTTGCCACCTAAAACAGTGTTGCCAAAAGAAAAACCCGTTTAAAAACACAATTACCCGGGTTTTTTCAAATTTTCACTCATGATTCCATTAATTTGCACAATGGTGTACCTACGTCAATGTCTACATTGAGATGTTGCAAGAAGATTACTAGACTATCGTAATTTTTGTTCAGGCTTCTAATATTCATAGCTAACAATTTTATGGCCTTTTTTTCTGAAAGGATGCTCCTGCATATATTTATATCCGCAGTATTATGCCTATATTATCAATATTACTAATAAAGTTCATGTCATGGTCCATTGTTATGCGTTGTGGTAAAAACCATTACATTAATGGCAAAATGAAAGATATATTGATCGAATAATAATATGAATCTTAAGGACATAAAACTTAGGCACATTGCTAAAAATAAATAAATTCTAATAGATATTTTAAATATTGATTTGTCATCACATGATATTTGTGTAAAATTTAAATTATCAAAAATAAAATAAAATAATAGATAACTAAAAATGTATACGGCATAAACTTTATCAAAATCGTAAAAATCTAAAAATAATATATGAATGTTATAATATATTATTATTATAAGATCCGTAAAAACGTATCAAGAGAATCACTAAAATATTCATGGTTAAGAAAAATCCCAGAATATAGTAGGTACATGTTTTATAGAGATAAAAAAGTGGAATTATTTTTAATTAGAATTGCCTTGTCACCTTGGTTTTTCCTCACAAATATTCGTCCAGCATTAACCCAGCAATACCTGTAAGACTTTTCTCTGCTAATTCGTTTTGCGTTCCAAAGCAAATCTCTCGAACGCTGGGTCAGTTCATCAGAAATAAATACTGGAGCGTTTGTAGTACCCGTATAACTTAAGTCTGATAAGGTCAAGGTTTCGCCATTGGTTTTACAATTTCTTATATATATTTTTAAAAATTCATCATGAAGTTATTCTTTTTTCCACTTGAAACAAATTTTACAATAATCGGTTTTGGTTTAGTTTCAGATTTCTTGATCGGAACACGATAAATTGAACAAACATCGATGGGGTTGCAGTTACATTTGGCAACCACTGCAATATTATCAAAAATTCTATTTAAATCTTCATTCACCCCCTCGGGAATACCCCTTATCTCCATGTTACAGAATTTCTGAAGCTGCTCCTGATAATCCAGATTATTTTCCAGAAGAAGTATTTTGTTTTCATGCTCTTTATTTTTTTGGTCAATAGTATCGAAGTTTCTTACCATGTCCTTAACTCTTCCACTTTTGAGGTCCTCAAACTGCATCGTTAAATATTCCACCGTATTTTCCAGATCGTCATTTCGTTTTTCCAACTCCTTTATCTTAGCTTCCTGGACTGAAAATCGTTCCTCGAGTGCCTCAAGAATCGATTTTTTAAATGCTTCATACCTTAGATCTAATAAAGCCTCCAAATTTTCAGAGTTGATTGAGAAACTTGTTCTATTTTTGAGAGTTGTTTCAGGGGTGGGGATATTTGTGGCAGTCGCTGAGTGATTGGTTGGAGTCAGGGAATGTGATCTTTCAGGGGAGAGTTTAGCTAGGGTATTACTTTGAGTTGATCTTGGTCATGTCATCTGATCTTGATCTTGATCTTTTTGATTATACGAATTTATCCAATTTGGTATTTTTTTGATTATTCGAAATTGGTGGCTGTATTTATAGGTAGTTGTCTCTTATTTTCAGTTGCTTGCTGATTAGTATTTAGTTGTTATGGAGATACAAGGGAAAATGAGTATAATTAAAAAAAATACTATTACGACGACATTTCAGGATATTTAGTGGTTGTATTTTTGTGCGTGGATGTATTCACCTTATCTCATAATATCAAATAACTTACGCCTAGAAAAGCTATATTACATATAGCTTATTATATACACTGATTATAATATCATTTAGATAGGTAGGTCAATTGGATAGGAATGCGTGATAAATAATAATAAAAACTCTAATAAGGTTGTCTCGCGACCGCCGATCGTTTTAACGTAAATCGCAGGTAATAAAATTTTAACAGCTGTCAGTTGATTCCCTTCCAGTATTGCCAGTTGTAGTTTGTGAAATCCTCCTCGCCGCCAAAGTTGAAAAAATCACCATATCAGATTTTCAAGTAAAAAACCCTCAAACAAAAATAGGAGATATTTATTTTCTTCATCCTCATTTATTTATAAGTATTTATTCGGTAGGTGTATAACTGTTTTTAATCTAAAATACTCCTTGAAAGGTTAGTGTATTAAACATTAGGTTCAACAAAATATCAATAACAAAGCATAGGGCTTGAAATCATACTATAATCATATCGATAGGTATAATAATATAAAACAAAAAAAAAACACGATGATATTGGTGAAATCGCTAGATCTTAGAACTATCGCTAGATGTTCTGATGCCCTGGCAGCACAGTGTCCGGCAATAACTGCGGAAAGCTTCACCCAGCAATCGATTGCGGGCGGAAGGGGGGGGAGGGGCAAACCACAACTGGCAACATTGGATGTGACTCAACTGACAGCTGTCAAAATTTATCGTTACTTGTGATATACCTACGTTAAAACGATCAGTGGTCGCGAGGCAAGCTTCTTACCGCTACAGTTTATAGTGTAGGTATGTATATCAGTGGTTGAAAGTGTATGATCACAGCGAAAGTATGGAAGTTGACATACAGCTAAAAGGTGAGATCAACGCCGAAGTTAAATGTGAAGTTTCTTCCGATTTATCGGAATGTGAAGAGGATCTTATAACCGTTATTAAGCCCGAACCTTTATTAGAATCTGAAGAGGATGTTGTTCCCGTTATCAAACCCGAACTTTTATCAGCATCTGAAGAGAATGTTATTTCCGTTGCCAAACCCGAACCATCGGACATCGAACAGAAGAAAAATGAAATCGTTTTGAAAGAGTGCAAAGTTTTGGTGACGAAAATGGAATATACTTGCATTGCATGCGATTGCGACCTAGATACAGACGGCCTAATGAAAGTATGCAAATATGTCAATGAGTTTAACCTTATGTGCTATAACTGTTATGAGCCCAAAGCAACAAAAAAATATTTGTGTGTGAAATGTGACAGATTATGCCAAAGTAGATTTGCACTGATTAAACACGTCAATGGAGTACACCGCAAATTAAAGGAGCATACGTGTGAACAGTGTGGCCTGGCATTTTTATTGGTAAGTGGTTTAAGATTACACATTCGCAAAACACACCAACCGAGATGTTACGAATGCCGGTTTTGTGGTAAAGCATTTTCTCAATATGTTGAATACATTACACACATAAATTTCACTCATAAGTAAACGTTGATGGCTATTCCAGTGGCGAATGTATTAAAGCCTTTTTTTTATAAAATATCGATGTTGGGGCAAAATGAAATACAAGAAAAACAGCGCAGTGCAAAAGTGGCTTTGAAACGTTTAATTTATACTAATTTCTCTATATTAATAATTAAAATAGGTAACTAAAGTGTAATGTGCGAAACATAACTGTATTTTAAATGAGTCACGTGTAGACGTTAAATTATGAGTGTATAACCTAATTTATAAAATTATTTATGTATACGTATATATGTTATTATTAACTGGGTTAGATGAGTAATTTAGTGTAATAGTATATAATTGTGTGTTTTAATGGAAGTATGCAAATATGCCAATGACTCGAAGGTATTTTGCGTTAACTGTTCTATATTCAACGGAAGGAAATATTAGTGTACGAAATGTGACCATGCTTCCCCAGAGTAAAAAGTCCTTGGTTAACTATGCCAATGCGATACAATGCCAATTTAAGGCTCATAAGTGTTTAGAATGTGGCCAGGCTTTTAAAGGGGTAAGTACTTTAGGAGTAAGTACACGTCCCCATTGTATAAGACGAACCGATACGTTTTTTATTCCTAAACACGTTGAACAGATCACACATATTTATTTTACGTTGATGCCATCATACCTATATCCCTTCATCATATTATATCGTCATCATATTATGTGTATTAGACGTTTTGTATATAAAATATCGGATGTTCGTCGCAAAACGAAACGGAATACTTTGAGCAGTGCAAAAGTATCTCAGCCGTGTAAAATTTTGTACATACGGTTAATTATGTTTTTTTTGTGGGATATTAGTAATTAAGATACGTTAAGATAATATAAGATAGTCTGGCCATTAAGATTAGACATTAATTCGACATGGTTTTTTTTTAATGTGGCAGCGCTTACCCTTATGTCAAGACGAATTTTGTTCTCTTGGTTCAGTTCATGAAATTGCGTTTATTTTGTCATTAATTCTCGTTATTAATGTTATATTGCGTTAACAATAAAAAATATATTCGAAGCGGAGATAGAGATCTTCTAGGTACATTTTGTGGTTATGATTTGTTTAACATTTAGTGTAGTTTAACCGCAAATTGTTGGTACCTACCTGTCTCAGTCGTAGTCAAAATGAATGATTATTTAACGGAGGCACGACTAACGTTTTTTCTTTGATTTTCAAGCTCACAATAATTAAAACGTCGATGTTACGTGATAGAATCAGTACATGACCAGAAACACTGGTCTGAGTCCAATACGCCTCTTGGGAGACGTACTGAGACATATCCCTAGATTATGTAGTCTTACTATTCTTACATTACTGTACCTATTGCAATTTAAATATTTTTGCCCCAACACGTAGGGTCTCTTTATGGCCAGACTCTAAATAACTAAATGTAAGTAAATTAAATAACCAAAAGAGTAATGTGGGAAATATGTCTTTTACATTACTTAGTCATGATTAGGCATTGGCAATTGATTGTTATCATGTTTTAATTAGTTAACCAAATACTTACATACACAAAATATTTAAATACCTACATATAGGGATTTAGCTTAATATTGTAATGTTGCGTGTTTCATAAATTTGAATTAATCATGCTATCACGTGCTGACATAAATCATTTTCTTTTCAATGCAGAAGATCTATATTTTTTTTGATTAGTACGAACGTTAATTTAATGTTGTTTATATAAATTTAATATATTTTTATTATTATTTTGACGCTGCCATCTTGGTCGATGATACATTGTATATAGGTACAGTTATATACAGGTTGTAAATCCACTGACACTAAATCTGTATCTGTTTATAATAAGTATTTTCTGAAATCAATTCTTACTATACTTTGATTAAATTTTAATGCGTTGGGAATAGTTAGGATAAGAAGATTTTGTAAAGTTACATATTTTTTTTGGAAATTAATAAATAATAAAAAATATATAAGTAGCGTTATTTATTGTTTTTTTTTATAAATGCAAATTCGAAAATCTCAGAAATTCATACCTGTTAAGCGTGAAATACGAAATGCGAGCGAGAAATACGAAAGTAAGACACGATTCAGAATCAAATGAATCGTCTAGCAGCGCGCGGTTCTTGTATCCGAATCCCTGAGTTCAGAGGGCCTAATCTCGAAAAAAAATTGTTCGCTAGATTTGGCTATGGCCCATGTATATCAAATTTACCATAGACAACTTTGGCAAGCAATTTTTTTTCAAGAATCACCCCCTAGCTCTGATTGGACCATCGACAAACAAGAAAAGACAACCAATAGACAACTACTAAGATAGAGACAGCAGAACAAAAACCAAGATAGTAGGTACTTAAATGTTCTTCGATATAATAATATGGTTTTGTACATGAATAACAAAACTGGAGATTATGCCTGTTATTAGGGCAGCGTTTTGATATCAATTGTATTTAGGAATATTTGTATTTTATATATAATTGTAGGGGTGGATTGATACTTCATTTCATATTCACAGTGCCAAGAAATTCGAATCATCTGGAATGCTAGTGACAACTTATACATTCCTAATATCTTAACTTCTTTAATAATTAATTTACAGACCTACCAGGGCAATAACTAAGAAATTATTAGTATGTAAGTACTTAGGGTAGACCGGGGACAAATGATACAGGGGACAGTTAAAACAAAGCCGTTTTCTCAGTTCCTATGATAGCTATCAATGTGTGAGTGCCAACAGATTATACCTCTATAGGGCCCCGTATAACCTCTAGTTAGTCGCCGACGTCGGATTGTGCAAACGCCTACAGGGAGCCGACAAAATTTCACGACCCCAAATGTAAATTTTACGTAACATTTCAATCAACTTATTTTTCATGATGGATGTAATGATGTTCACTTTTGCCTTACCTATCATGTACCTTTGGGTCTTGAGATACTTTTGTGTATTATTTTGTCTGGATATGTGCTATGTAGTTCAGAATAAATTGTTTTTTTGGAAAAAAGTGTCGCCGGGGACGATTGATACAATATTGAAGGGGACAATTGATACGTATCAATTGACCCCGTGTATCAACTGTCCCCGTTGACGATTCATTATCCAGTATTGTCAGTTTTATGATTCTCATGACTAATTAGTCTTCATGACGACATAATTTTGATTTATATGGTACAGCGCCCCTCTATGATCTGTTGTTATCGTTAATATGATAGCCATCTCCTTTTTCACATATCATAATTAATATCTCAATAATACGTATTTCGGCAAGAACCAAAAATAAAATCGCCTAATGTCCGGTGAAGAAATGACCAACGGACTCATAAATTTATTATTGTAAATTGGGAATTTCAAACAAAAGATAATATACACCTGAACAAATAAAAGGGCACTTAAATAAAAAGGATCAACCAAATTTGTAAAAGCAGGTACCAAACGCGAAATATCTTAAAAACGGACGATTTAATAAGGAACGTAGGAAAAGGTATGATGCTAATTTGACAAGTCATTAGCAAACGGGAAAGACCAGGCACC
Source organism: Micropterix aruncella (assembly GCA_944548615.1). Lineage (NCBI taxonomy): Eukaryota > Metazoa > Arthropoda > Insecta > Lepidoptera > Micropterigidae > Micropterix > Micropterix aruncella. Next base: position 23,785,029 of record OX155965.1, read on the forward strand.
TGCGGTTAAATGAGTAAAAAGTTTCGAAGTCACTATGGTAGACTTGTGTGAAAATTCAAAGTGAACGGGTGTCCATTTGTGTGTTTTATCTACACGTATTAAGTGAGTACAGATACAGACGTAAGGGTCCTACAAACCCTCGTTACGAGCCTTAGTACGAGGAGACGGCAGCAGCGGGACTGTATCCAGGAAGTGCAACAGCATCCAAGGTAGGAACTTCTAGTTCATTAGGCTTACGTGACCGAGCTCTCCCCAGGGTCTGAGCATCGCTAGTGGATTGCGAAGCTGGGCCACCAAGGACCATTCTAAGCCATTTAAGCCTTTTAATTCCCTTAATTTCCATTTAATTTCCAATTAAAAAGTTTAAAAAAAAATAATAATAATAAATTTATTAATTTTTAATGGTATTTTAAAAATATTTTTAATTTATTTATTACATTTAATTTCTATAATAATTTCAAAATCATTTTATAAAGAAGAGGAAAAACTATCGTCATTTGATTGTGGATTTCATAGAAAACTTTTAGCTCGAGGTTTGTAACGTTGACTGACCAAGATTAAGAATGTTAATTTTGATCTCGATAAAAAAAAGGAAATTACTAACGCCTAAGTTTTAAGTTTTCGTTTAATCTTGTTTAACAATTTGTTGACATTTTAGATGTATCTTGCCATGCGCCTTTCACAGCGTTTGCTTCGCATCGTCAGTACGTGGCTTTATGGCTATGATTTATAAAGTAATTATTAAGTTTATTCGTAGCCCCGAAATGAGGAGTGTTTTAAACCAAAATATTTGATGAATTAGTTTTTTATTCTTGTTAGAATACATACATGTAGGTGTATAATGTTGACTGAACTAAAAAAGAATGTTTGTTATGATCTCGATTAAAATAGAAATGTTAAATATATATGTACATTATATCTAATAAAAATGATCCCGAAAAGTTTTACTAGTTTTATTCGTAAATACCAAAGTGACTTTTAATGTTTATTATTAGGAAAATAGTAGTTAAAAACTGATGGGGACAGTTGAAACATGGGGACGGTTGATACAAACTTATTTTCATACAATTTCTTACTTTTAGTTTTCATTAACTATTTTGGATTTGCTTGCTTAATTTACAAAAAGAAAACTTGAATTATACTTGTTTCTTTAAGATTCGTCACTTTGTTTTCATTATAATGTTATAGGACTTATATATAAAATTTTAGAGGATGATTTATATAATTAATTTTTCAGATATTCGCACCTAAATATTCTATTTCTTTTCATATCTGAGTTAAAAAGCATAAAATTATCTATCTATTACCGTTAAAAAATAGTTTTTCATGGAACAAAATGTATGTTTTTTCATCGGCTGAAATTATGTATCATTTGTCCCCGGGTATGGGACAATTGATACAATCTACCATGGTCTCTTTTCTGGTCTACAGTCGTTGAAGTATTTGACTTTAATTAAAATTGATTATTGAATTAGATAGCTGAATAAATTGTCTATTCAATCATATTGATACATCTATCTAGAGTTTAATACTTTAGGCAATAATCACCTAAAAGTAAAAAGTGATCCAACTGTCCCCGGTCTCCCCTACTTAATTACGTAGATATATGGTTATTACATGAATATAAACTTGGAGCTTTCCCTTGTTATTGGGGAAGCGTTTTGATATCAGTTATGGTTAAATAAGTAATTGTGTTTTAGTTATACGAGTTAAGTCGGACATACACGGACAGCTTGAAGCAGTCAGGACCGACCACTTCAAGCTGCGACTGCATAGCGAACTACAATCTTCTATTTATCGACATACACGGAGCGCTCGAGCAGTCGCGATCGCTTCGAGCAGCATGATGAAATTTCATCGTGCGGTCAAGCAGTTGCAAGACATACTCTGATTGCTCGAGCAGTCGACTGCTCTAATTCCCTGCGACCGTCACCTCCGCCCTCGGCGTCGCGTCTGCCACCGTCTGCGAACTCGATGATGTTATCTCTAATATTTCGAGGAATCAAAAATTACTTAAATAAGATTGTTTTTTATACTACCTCAGTGTTACAGCCAGTCTTTCTACTGGTGGGATATTTCTCCTCATAAGATGTTTCTCCTCACAATGGTGTCTTGAAGTTTAATTTAATCCTTCAGTATATTGTTTAATTCGTCAAACAGAGATTTAGACATTCTAAAATAATTTAAAAAAATCATCATCACTTCTAAGTTTCATAAACAAGTGATGAAATTGTCCATATTGTTGTCTTAATTCCAAAATTGTAGGAACCCAGATTTGTTTAGCTTTCTACGCCGTCGTCTGCGCCTGAGTAAAAGCAGCAACAGTAGTGCCTCTTCCTCAAAATCCATATTGTAACTGCAGTTTTTTTTAAATATTTTTTTTTATTCATACAAAAGACAATACAGAATCGATACATTAGATATACCACTAAACCAGGTCTGGTTCAACTGCTCGAGCAGTTGGCAGTGACCGCTCGAGCAGTTGACAATGACTGCTCGAGCGGTCCGTGTATTTTGTTTAATGGTACTGCTCGAGCTGCCCGTGTAGGTACGCCTGACTAATTGTAGGGGTTGCTCGATATTTCATTTCATATTCACTTAAAATAATGGTAAGAACGAAACAGTGCCACTTGCTAGGAAATTTGCATCATATGAAATTCTAGTGTCCTTTCATACATTCCTAATAGCTTTTTTTAATAATTAATTTAAAGTTTTAGAAAAAAGTTTGCAGAAGATTGAAGTAGGACCAAGCCGCACTGATAATATGAAACAAAAACAAATATTACTACAATATAGCTGTTGAACTTAAAAATGAGGCAACTACTCGTACAGAACGATATCTCCATTTCTTGTTCAAGCAATATCTGTCTTTAAAATTTTGACGCACCAATTAGGATGGCCGTCGACACAGTGCTGTATTAGTCAATAGACCATGTATGCCGCGGCCTAGAGGCATCACACTTTAGGGGCGGCAGATTTCAGAGGGACGCTCGCTTTAGTATAGATTCTATACTAAAAGTATAGAACAAGCCGTCAAGTTCGACGCTAAAAAAAAAAAACCAACGTATTTAAGAAAATACTACATGAGAGAGAGGGGGGAGGGTAAGGGAGGGGGTTGAGGGGGGGGGGGGGAGAGTAAGTGGTGGAGGGGGAGGGGGAGAGAGTGAGGGGGGAAGGTTTGGGTTGATGAGGTAGGGGGAATGGCGGGAGAGAAGGGGTTTTAGCGGAAGAATGGAGGGGTCTATCGGAGGGGGGAGTTTGAGGGGGAGTGAAGGGTTTGGTTTGGGGGAGGGGTTAGGGGGTTTAGTGCGCGAAGGGGGTTGCTGCTTGCCGGGTAAGTCTTTGAGTGACACAACCGATTTTTTTACTATACATACAACATTCATCACATACGACACATTGATTCACAAACGATTCACACATTGATTCACAAATGTGTTAATAGCGATGGATTAAAATGTTAAATGAGCTTCGAAACTGCGTAAATCTATTTAATATCCCGAATTCAACCTTGCATGTTTTATAATTTCAATTTTATCTTACGTTTGTATTCTTTGTTCATCTTTATCGATAGCTCATCGGATTATGGCGTAACAACAATCTGGCCTAGCAAGTAGGGCATCGGCGTAGCCCAAGGGAAAGAACTGATAAATGGAAAACAACTTGGGTCGGTGGGAGGGCGGAAAATTGTTACGTGGATTGATTTTATTATACGCCTTCAGCTCTCTCGGCGACTGAAGAGCAAGACGAGCAAAGCAACAATTTAATTTACTGACAGGATGGGGCTTAAAATTATATAGGCGGCTGGCTTTAGGGCTGTACACAGGTTCATATTGGGACAAGCAACATAGCCGTTGTCAGTTCTCCCAAATTTCTTGGCTTAGTTTTAGATAATCATTTGAGATGGAATGAGAACAATTAAAAGACAAACTTTATTGTGCCTGTTTTCTGCTGCGCCAAATACGAAAACTTATTTAGTCTATGGACACGAAAACGCTTTATTACACTTATTTTCAGTCTCTTCTCCGGTACGGTATTCTTTTCTGGGCGCAATGCACTATCGATCTTATGAATAGTAAGTACGATCGACTAACTTATGAAAAGTAAGTTAGTAGTGAAAAATAGTTAGTAATCTAATTAACCGCCCTACCTATAGAAACGTACGTGATACGTCCGCTATATTATCATATTGATAATATTAAAAAATATAAATAAAATATATATGCACAATATAAAAAATACCGATTAATAAAAACCGCTTATATAAACCGCTATATAGTATTTTGTCTGGCATATTTTAAACAAGTATTGGTATTGAGAAATCTAATAGGAAAAAAGTAGGGATTTACATACTTTTTGAATCCAAAGGTAGGGCGGTTAAATATCATATAGGAATTTGTTTTATTTAATGTGCATACCTTGAACGTCAATGTCCATAACGTTTTTTTCAACAAATATCACAGAAATTGCAAAAAAAAATACAATGCAAATTGCATTCACAACCGTGTGTAGAATACAACGATTACGTGCGTGCTAAGCGAAGGCGAACTTTCAGATGCCAGAACTTCTTGCTGTTGGGTTAATAATAGGTAATATTTATATTACCTTTTGTATTAGGTATCTGGGTATCCGGATACTTAAAATAAATCAAATAGATTAAAATGAGTAATTTCGATTTATGGCCAGGATTTGAGATGACAATATTAATATTAACGAAAATAACATTCTATCTATTACCTATCTATACTAATATTATAAAGAGGTAATGTTTGTAAGTTTGTATGTAGGAGGTAATCTCCAAAACTACTCATCCGATTACAAAAATTCTTTCACTTATAGAAAGCCACATTATCGAAAAGAGCCAAAGGCTATATTGATTGATACTGGGTTTCAGTAGCAAATTATGATATTAAAATTTGTAAATAGAGTCGGAGTAAAATGAGCTGTTGAGTTGCTTTATCGGCGTGCGCTGACGAAACAGTTTGATGAACGTGAAAACAATACATTACAAAAAAACGTCAGCCTCTAATACGTCTATTAAAAAGTCCTCGACAGCATACATCCAACTTTTATATTTACGCTACAGTAACTGCTTTTATACCTCAAAAAATAGAAAAGCAATCAGCGCTCTCTGTTGGAATTCTGGAGTACCACTACGCGCTCTGATAATTAGTTAGACAATAAAATTGAATCCTAATCAATATAAAATTATTCTATCATTACGAGTGTTAAATCGTGTTAAAATTAGCCACTTACTGCGCTTTTAGGTTGTATAGTATAAGAGATATTCGTGGTCGGCTTCTGTAGAGAAAAAATTGCAATAAAATATGAATCATTAGGAGATAAAATTAGCCATTTACTGCATTTTTGGGGTTGAAATATTGTTTGATATTTGTTATCAGCATTTATTAAGATTACGGATTACATATCGATTAAGCGCTCTCTGATGGAATTTCCTAGTACCACTAAACGCCTACTTTCGTTAAGGTGATTCGTCGCGGTCCGAGGAAACTATTCTGATAATAGATGGCGTTGTAAGCAATATTAACAGAAAAATACGATTTTTAGCTCTCTCAGTGCAGTAAAAATTACGAAATAAATTTACCGGGAACTTTACATATACACGGTTCGATGTACTTCGTATCACCGCGATAATCAACCGAATTACGAAATTAATGGGGAAAACAGACCAATTTCGGTTCTGAACCGAAATTGGTCTGTTTTCCCCATTAATTTCGTAATGCGGTTGATTATCGCGGTGATACGAAGTACATCGAACCGTGTATATGTAAAGTTCCCGGTAAATTTATTTCGTAATTTTTACTGCACTGAGAGAGCTAAAAATCGTATTTTTCTGTTAATATTGCTTACATCGCCATCTATTATCAGAATAGTTTCCTCGGACCGCGACGAATCACCTTAAAACGAATTTATTGAAATTTGGACAGGACAACGTCTGTCGGGTCAGTTAGTCAATTATATTTAAGTAGTATTTATTTTAAATAATATACAAGTAATTGTAGGAGTTACTTGATAATTAATTGCATATTCACATAAAATATTAATGAGAAAGAAATAGTGCCAAGAAATTCGCATCATCTGAAATGCATATTTATATAATGTCTATGCATATGCATATTTATATAATAATTATTTAAACAAGACAATAACCAAGAAATTGTTAGTAGGTACTTTCTTAAGTACGCAGTTATATAATTTTGTATATGAATATCAAATGTGGAGCTTTTCCCTGTTGTTAGGACAGTTTTTTGATATGGATTATTTATATGTAAATATTATAATTTTAATTATAATTGTAAGGGTTGCTTGATAAAAGCATCGCATATTTACTCAAAATAACAACGAGAACGAAACAGTGCCAAGAAATTTGTGTCATCTAAAATGCCAGTGTCCTTTAAATTCCGTTCTTGATATCTTAGCTTAGCTTAGATTAAACACATACCACAACCATAGATTAGTTTTAGAACAAACTTTTAGACTATTTAAAATCACCAAAAATCAAACCACAACCATAGCTTAAAAGTTTGTTTATTCAAAACCACCGAGGACACTCATTTCTTTCGCGAAGGAAACGCAAATCAGCCAAATGAGCAAAAAAAGGCATCCAACAAGCGGTCAGTAGATCGAATAGGCCTAGTGTAAGCAAGGCAACAATGCATTGGTAAGCGGACTGAAAAAGAGTCTGACAGGATATTCTTGAAAAATTTAACAGTGTCAATTTGTCTATGCCCTTGTAAATAAAATGGACCATAGACAAATTTGGCATGCTAAAGTTTTCAAGAATAAACCCTTTGCTTCATCATTCAATATTTCGTACTGACAAGAGAGAATCTTTTAAATCAATAAAATTATAATATGTGACTACTAACATTGACGTGAATATTAAGTTTCATATAAAATTTATTCTGTGAATCTGACATCTAAAATTATAATGATGCATCCATACGCTTGCCAAACCTTGGCATATTCAAACGTGTGGATCGGGCGCTTGGCTTGTGTACCTACTTAGGCTTGCAAGCGCTTGCCGCCGATCTGATCGAGTGTCTGTTTTTTGTGCGCAAAACAAAGGAAGCTTGTGGCAAACGCTTGCTAGCCATCCACATGCTTGTTTGCTTTAGTACAGATTGTGATCGCGCGGCGGGTGCACGTCGTTTCCTTCTTCGCTCTATATAATAATTACTAACTAAATAAACTGGATAAACGAAACTATATATGGAATATTACTGATAATTTCCATAAATATATGAAAAGACGTACCGATACTTGCAAGCGGTTAAGCCTTATTTTGGACGAACCTGTAAAGGACTTCAAAGCGATAAAGAAATTATAATGTTAAAGTTTCCTAATGATTTATAAAAGAAACATGAATCGATACTGTCTATCTCCGAAGCATTGTTATCAACCACCATATTTTAAAATTATTTCTTCGTTTTTTCCTACAAAAATACGTTAACGCGGCCATAGCGGCCGCCGTAGTTACTAAAACGCCCGCCATGCCTGGAGGCTCATGACTAACTACGACATTCACAGGCGTGTGGATCGTCCATGTTTCTTGCGTGCACTTGCCAAGCGTTTGTACAAGCGGTTTGTGGCAAGCATGTGGATGCAGCAGATGTGAATAATGAAGTTCAAGTGGAATCGATTTATATTTAATACCCGTCTGATATAAGACAAAAAAAAAGAGATGTGACTCATGACTCAACTGACAGCTGTCAAAATTTTAATACTTGCGATAAATAATCAGTGGTCGCCAGACATGCTTCTTGCTGTCACAGTTTATATTATTATTTACAACGCATTCCTATTCAAGTGATTATATAACTAGTTGGTTAAAAGTGTATGATTACAGCGAAACTATGGAAGTTAAAATTCATATGACAATGCATAAAGTTATAATTATGTACAGTGATGAAATAGGTGAAAATATGGGCCAATTAATGTTACAAACATCCGGAGAACTGGTAGCTAATCATTGCTTTCCCGGCGCCAGTTTTACTCAAATATTAGAAAAAATAGTTAATAGTTGTTATTGTCCTGACACTATTTTAATTACTTTTATTGGGAGAAGGGGAAACGCAAATATACATGTATTAATAAAATATTTTGAATTATTGGCACAGTTAAATGTGAAAAAATTGTCCTATTTGCTTTTCCTTATAGCAAATTGTTGCCCGAAATGGAAAATATGTCTAGGTATAAACTAAATAATAAATTACATACGTTGACATTGTACGATGACAAATTCCAATTGTTTGACATAAATACTTTTAATAAGTATTTTTACTCTTTCACAATAGATAATGTTTATCTTTCAAATTTTTGTAAAAAACAGTTAGCAAATGGGCTATCATATTGTTTGAATTACTCAGGCAAAACATCGGCAAACACCACTGCTACTAATGAGCAGTTAAACGATTTGACATTAAGTAATGACAATTCAGAATATGTTGTTCACTTAGAGAAAAATTCAAAGAGATAAATTGAGTGTATACTGATAAAACCCACTAATTGACAAAATTGGCCAAAATGAGTTAAAAATGCAGTTTTGTATAGTTTTTCAAGCTCTATCGATAGATAAAACCCACTAATTGCTACGGTGATTCATTCCAAAGTTAGCTAGGTGCAATAAAGCAATAACCAACATATTTTTTAACATTTAAACAGATAAATGCATCTAATTTCATTAAACGTTATTTTTTATTAATATGTCCTATTAAAATATTTTAAAGACTTTTAGAGCTATTAATCAGTTGTCATAAAATATATATTCAAGACAACTGCAGTCAGATAAAAAACCTTAAATAACAATAGCGTTTTAGAATAGATAATTTTTTTAAGATATTCATTTTTCATAACAATTAAAACCCTCTAAAGTGTGTTAAGTTTGTTAAAAGCAGTTCGTATTTGGTTAGAAAATTTGAAAATACTTTCAAATAAAACCCAATACATACAATGAAGTTATTTTAACAGAGAATAGGAAGGAAATGTGGGAACAATACTGTACAGTATAGAAGCTCTAAGTGTCATTGAATTACTTTATTGACCATTATTATCACGAAGTTAGCTAATGATGGACAGTTGATATACGTTTATGGTCAGCAGTGTTGTATTCGCTTAATTTCGCTTGAAAACTAGCTGTCAGGTGATTTCATACTATGGCCTACAGTCTACCTGGATAATTGTGGTAAAGAATCTAATATCGATCAGCCTGTTTCGGAAGTTACTTGCCGTCGATTTTTTTCTACAAATTACAACCTGAGCTTCTTTGAACCGAAGAAAGACCAATGCCTTGTGTGCACTACCTATGAAAAATCTAAAGAAACGTCTAATCTGGAACAAAACTACCAAGAGCATATTGCACGAAAAGAACAATGCAATAAAGAGAAATGATAAAGAAAGGGCAAACAAGGAAAATAATTTCATGTCAATTACTTTTGATTTGCAAGCAGTATTGCAAATTCCATCTGGAAAAGTTGGTCTGTTATACTACGTTCGTAAATTGTGTGTATACAATCTTACCATCTATGAAGCACCGACCCCCAATAATGCCTACTGTTTTTCATGGTCAGAAATAAATGGTAAGCGGGGTAGTTGCGAAATTGGCTCCATACTCTACCATTACCTAGCGCATTGCCTGTCAGAACACATCAGTGAGGTGAGTTTGTTCTCGGATACATGCGGGGGCCAGAATCGCAACCAATTCATTGCTGCAATGTTGCTTTGGACGGTCCAGCACATAGACCATCTAAACATAATAGAACGAAAGTTCCTTGAATCTGGTCATTCATACATGGAGGTCGATTCTATGCACAGTAGCATAGAATCGATTAAAAAAACGCTACAGTCTATACCATGTATGACTGGTTGTCAATCTTTAAACGTGCTAGAAGTAAAAAAAAAATACAAAGTGAACCAGAAAATTGTAACTATCGAGCCGTATAAAGTTAAAGAATTTAAATATCACGATTTTCTTGATTTAAAAACACTCGCTGATGAAATCATACTAAACCGAACAAAGGATGACCAAGGCATTAAAGTAAAATGGTTGAAAATTAAAAGAATGAGGTATATGAAAGGAGAAACTAACAAAATATTTTTCAATTATGACATGTCGGACACACTCAGGTATATCGACATCTCCGATACTTTCTCTCCGAGAGCTGGGTCTTCCAGAAACACAAGGTCAACACACAACTCTCCGGCAGTGCAACGACGGGTTGATGTTTCACACATTCTTCCTAGTGACTTAAAATGTCTTTACACAGAAACACTGCCCATAAGCCAGGCTAAGAAAAACGATCTGATAAAGCTATGCCAAAAAGGAGTTATCCCAGAAGAACTTCATGGATGGTACGGCAGCCTCCGTACAGATTCTAACGTGGGGGATCGCCTCCCACAACCACACATAGATGAATGTGAAGATGAAATAGAAGATTAATATCCTAAACAGTTCACTTCGTTTAGATAGACATTAGAATACTACTTTTTGTTGAAATTTGTACCTAGTTTAATTTAATTGTCAATAAACATTAACAAAATATATGCTTGATTTTCCACTGTCTCCTATATTACGTATGTAGCAATCCTAGTAATTTTCTCCCATTAGTTAATTTAAAAAAAATAAAATGATAAGAAAGTAAATGTTAACCCCTCAAATGTGAGGCGTCCCTTAAGGGATGCCTTGGCAAAATGTATACAAAATGTATATAAATTTATATAAATGTAAATATAAATGTAAATGTGCGCCGCTTTATAGTAATCCGCTCTATAGTAATGCTATAGCTCTATAGTAAACCCCGCTCTATGTAAATGTAAATGTAAATATAAATTTATATACATTTTGCCGTAGGCAACCCGAGCTAATCGCCATTCATTTGAGGGGTTAATGATAATGATATTATGCTTATTTCAATACAAATAAAACCTTATAAACACATTTGAAGTGTTTATAATATAAACAACATATGAAAACTTTAATTATATTTACAGATAAAACCATCTAAAATCACGCCCTCTAGCAGTTTTAATTTTTTTATAAGGATTCAAATGTGATATACTTATATGTATGTATATCATCTAAGACTTAATTAAACGGACGAACATATAATATTTTTTGACATAGGATACTAGTCACCTAAGTATGTTATTTCAACAGTCAAACCTTTAAATTGAGTTTTCTCAAAACAGTCAATTTTAAATTTAGAGGGTTTCATAAGTATACCCTCGAAATATTCTTACTGTTGCATCATAATATATATACGAAAATCTGTTGTATGTCCACAAGAATATTGACAAGTTTAAAAAAAAAGCGACACTCATAATGTTAATACTAGACATAAGCATAACCTTGTTGTACGTGCTACTCGTCTCCACAAAATAAGCAATTCTTTTTTGGGACAATGTATACGCTTCTATAACAAACTTCCTCATACTATTAGAGAACTATCTGTAAATAAGTTTAAAGCTACCTACCATCAAAGCAAAATTGTATAAAAAAGCATACTATACAATATCTGATTATGTAAATGACAAAACGGCTTGGGAGTAAGGCTTGGACGCATCATAAGAACATAAATTAAAAATAATATTTAATTGTGTCTATATGAATAAAGAACATTTTGATTTTGATTTAGATTTTTTTGATATAAAAAGTGAGGTCAACGTCGAAGTAAAATGTGAAGCACATTCCGAATTGTCGGAAAGTGAAGAGGATGTTGTACCCATTATTAAACCCGAGCCATTATCAGAATCTGAAGAGGATGTTATTTCCGCCATCGAACCCCAACCATCGGATATGAAAGAAGAGAAAAATAAAATAATCTTGAAGGACTGCAAAGTATTAATGACGAATGACGATTTCACTTGCACCTTATGCGATGGCAACCTTAATACAAGTACTCCAATGAAAGTACCTATGCAAAAATTACAAGGAGTCCAGGTTATTTTGCGATAATTGTTTTTTACCCAATGGAAAGAAATTTATGTGTGTGAAATGTGACCGTGCTTTTCAGAATAGACAGAAAGTTATTTACCACTTTGACGCGATACACCGAAAATTCAAGAATCACAAGTGTGGTGAATGCGGGCAGGCTTTTACGACGACAGGTAATTTAAGATATCATATTAAGAGATCACATGGCGAACCGAGACGTTACGAATGCCGGTATAGTAAAACAACATTTTCTGAACTCGCAGAATATGTAACACATATTAATTTGAAGCATATGCAACTGTAGATAAATATTTCCCACGTGGCGAATGTATTAAATCATTTTCAATCATAAAAAAATGACTCATTGCAAATGAAGTGGAAAATATCGTATGTGAGCAGTGCGAATGTGGCTAATATTGCATAGCTGTTTATACCCGATGGAAAGAAATATATGTGTGAGAAGTGTGACCATGCTTCCCAGAGTAAACAGTCTGATTAACCATGTCAGTGGGGTTCACTGCAGATTAACGAACCATAAATGTGGATAACGTGGGTAGGCTTTTATACCGGCAATTTTATTCGAAAAAAAAGTTATTTTTGAAAGTTTGTAAAATTTATTGCTTTGAAAAATAGTATAAAAAGAATTGAGCGCGTTGCGCCATCTAGCGGTAGGTTAAATATCTCGAATATTGTTTACTTGCGATAGTTTACCAATTGTTAGATGGCGCAGCGTGCTCAACTCACGTCAAACTTTTATTTATCATGTTTTTCAAATTTACAAAAAATAAATAAGATTTTTTTCTTTTCTTATTTTTGCATTAACTCATGTAACGACTCGTTCGCCACCCGATCCCTAGTGGTAGACGGGCAAAGGACGCCATTGTCCGCGATAAATTGGATTAAATTACCGCTCACATTAGGTAGCGGCCGCGCAAGCTATTTCGAACCCGTGACCAGACGGAAGGACACAGTAATCCGGCAAAATCTGGTAGTCAGGGCGGGAGGTCGGCCCGCTGGTTTCTCTCCCCAGTGGCGAGCGGCGAGGCGTTGGACTCTGGCGGGCATGTTGGCGTAGCTACACGGAGGACTGTTTTTCGTCCTTAAGTCTCTACGTTCACTCCAGGTTGAAAGAACAATCAATATCGTTAAACATTGCTGGGGTGGCGGGTTCGCCCGTTACAGGTGACAACTCACCCGTGTAATATTTTAATAGACAGCGATGAAATTGGCTTGAATGTACTAGCACAATAAGCACTTGTTTGACTGGGCCACGGACACTACTATAGTATGGTTCATTAGTGTAGAAAGGCAAGAACCATTCAGTCCTCCAGCAGCATACTTAAATGAAGTATTGTTGATAAACCTTATATATAATTTAAAACCGTTAAAAATGTTTCATTGAAAAAGTGACATGAATAATTTCTGTAATGAAATCCATATTTTTTGTTAAGTACCTACTGTTTTTTTTTCTTCGATATTTCTTTTATCAACAATTATTTGAGACGAACCGCCATAGCAAAAATTGTAAGATGTTAAAAGAGATTTCCAGCGGCATATGGCTCGCCGTTATTATAGTCGCCGCCATACAAACTGATGACTGGGCCAAAAATAATTTGAATCATGACATCCCTTTCGCACTTTCATAACGTTACGATCTCTCACTCAGATCTGTAGTAAAGGTCATGTCATGTCATGTCGCATAAAGAAATATCGATAAAATATTATCGATATTGTCGATATTGTTTATTACACATTTAATGGATATCCGACCTCTTATTATCGACCTTCATGAAGACGATAGTGACAGCGTAGACGAATTTTAACCTTTTAATTTTTTAAACTGTATTGTAATACTGTAAAATATAAAATATTGTAAACTGCACTACTCAGTAGTTATTTCGTGTCAAAATTCCATATTAACTATTTTATAGCATCATAATTATGTGTGTACTCTCTGAATACCGTTGCCAAAGCGTTGTAAAATACTCAAAACAGGCTCCGGTATACACGTAGTACACTGCCAACTAGGTAACGAAATATAATATATCCACATTTTAAATTTATTTTGATTGACGAATTGATGTGGTTTGTTTGCCGACAGCATGTCTACCTGCCTACCTTTCTATAGTGCTTGAACCTATTAGTAATTGAATAATGTTATAACATATGCCTAATAAACCAAACAAAATATAATAATGATATCGACTTTTAAATAAATCTTTTATCGTCAAGCGACCGTCCCTACGCTCAATGGCAGGTACGGGGCCGGTCATCAGTTTGTTATGACGGCGACTATAGTTCGTAGGCCAGGTCCCACACATTATTGGAGGCATGTCCAGAAAGTAAGTGTAGGTACTACTTTTGCAGGCTACAAAAGATTTATTAAAAATATATATTTTTTCAAGGTTTCAAGTACCTATATATGCCAACTATTTTTCCACGTAGTGACCATCCCTCTCGACGCACGTAGCGTGACGAGGGAACAATTGCCTTGATGTGATGCCATGGTCATAGAACTCTCCAACCACCTTTTTCGTCCACTTCTTCACCTCCTCTATCACTTCCTGGTCGGTCGATACTTTTTTACCACCCATGTGCATCTTCAGAGAGGTAAATAGATGGTAATCTGACGGCGCCAGGTCCGTGGAATGCGGAGGATAATTTAATCATCCCATGCAATAGAGTCGAGAAGTTGCTTCGTGACGTTGGCCGTGTGGGACCTGGCGTTGTCATGCAGAAGGCTAACTCCCTTCTGCAGCATTCCCCTCTTTTTGTTTGGAATCGGGAGTTTTTAAGGGTCGCACCGTACCGTGCAGCATTTATGGTTTCACCCCAAGTTAAAACAAATCAATCAAAATGTTGCCTTTGTAGTCCCAAAACAGCTGAAATTGTGGTTTTAATTATTTTCGCTGAGGGTGATGAGGAGCGACGCCATTGGGTGAATTGTCTCTTGGTTTCAGAGGTAGGTATAGTGGACAACCCAAGTTTTGTCCCCGGTAACAATACAGTGAAGAAAATCATCACCGATGCGATTTTCCCTACATGTTGGACAGAGGCATTACGCATTAGGCACCGCGTCTGCAGATTTCTGGTCTTCTCTAGCAGAGCCTAAAGTGTAAAGTTCAATCAGCATTGTAACTCAAAAACGTTAACAAATAGCCCATGACGAAAAGTAAAAGAGAGTGTGAAGAAATGTTATCTCACATCCTGACGTATGCTATTTGCTATATTTGGTAATATACACATTTATTTGACTATATTTAAAACAAATTAGAATGATTATAGTAAATAACTAGATTTAAAATTAACCTTTCGGAAGCCAGTTATTCCACGCAAAACTTTCGAAGCCTTCGAAAATTTGTTTGTAGAAGATGTGTGCAAGCATACTAATATAATAAATATACCGGTGGCTTATTCAATGACAGGCTTCAATGACAGGCTTTTCCCGGAGTGGAGGGAGAAATAGAGCCTATAATTACATAAATACGGATATAATACGAATAATACGAAAAACGTCGATCGGCGAGCGTAGTCACTCAGTGGTTAAAGGCTGCTCTTAATAATGAGCTATATATGCATAATAAGAAACTGAGTCACTTCCGCGCGCATCTTCGAAGAAGTCCTGTCAACCAAGAGGTCGCCGTCGTCGGATCACGATGAGGAGGACATCATCATCATCATCATAATCCGGCACTGAGTGCATCTCTCAAAGTAATTATTTAGTTTTGGTCACGCTACGAAGAAGCTTGGCCCACTCGTTTTTCTTTCGAAGAGTCTTTATTTGTCCAACCGAGCAATAAAAAAGACCGAAATACACGTGTTATTGAAGTAGTGGTTCTATTGTACCATTGATTTTATAAAATCAATGATTGTACGAATCGGCCGGGGTTTTGTGTACACGACGCGGGTACACTCGAATAAATTTTGTCCAATGCGAAGCGTAATTGATTTGCGAATGGGCATTTACGTGTTTGCGAAGGTTCAATGGATTTCGGGTAAGGTTTGCGGAGTGACGCTCATCCTTTTTCATTTCCAAACTTTATCATTTATGTACGGTATAGCGAAGCGACTGTTCGCGGGAGGTGAATGAAACTGAAATTGAATTTTCAGGATTTAGGAGTTCGTCGAGAGTCTCAGCGCAAGCCCAAATAAGAAAAAGGAATAACTATTGTTAATGGCAGTCTAAAAATAAATCACAAATTACTGTATAAGTGATGCTTAATGGTTTTAATATTATATAAATATTTATTACTTAAACAAGAACAATAATTTAAAAAATCACTTGTGTCACCCCAAGGATTTCCCGGCAAGCAGACAAGCCCCTTCCACCCCCACCCATAATAGTGATTGTGTCAAGTGATTATGATTACAAATGTAGTGTATTTGTAGTATTTATGTATTATTTTGCTACGTGGTAACAAAATGGCTATTTCCCAATTAAAAATGATATATTATTTTCTTAAATAAGGCGGTTTTTTTGCTGTGATTTTATAAGAGATTTTTCAACCAAAATTTCCCAATGCTGCTTCGGCCCTACTAAATTTGAAGTATGACTAGCGCGCCCTCTGGTGGACCGATTTCAGTCACAATCTTTTCAACTCTTGCCATGATCAAATTCAGCTCAATCCAACGAAGCACTTGGGCGCTAGAAAGAAGGAATACACACACACACAGGCACACAGAAGTGCGCTCACAATACTTCCCCTCTGCCGATAAGGTAAAATATTTGTTTCTTATTTACTTCATTTTTTTATAAAACAGATTACAGACATTGTTAGAAAACAGTTACTTAAATTTTTCTTTGTTACTTCGAGTTACTTTGATTTTACTTCAAAACAGTTAGGTACTTCAATTCAATTATACAATGTTACTTCAATTTTTACGAAACAGCTTACAGACATTGTAACAAAACAGGTATTTAAATTTTTCTTTGTTACTTCAAGTTACTTTAATTTTACTTCAAAACAGTTAGTTACTTCAATTAAATTTTACAATGTTAGGTACTTCAATTTTTACAAAACCGCTTACAAACAGCTTACAGACATCCAAATGCATTGTGTTGTTTACATTTACATCCTAATAAAAATAAATACTTATGTCTCAATAGGTGGGAATTATACATCCAAATACACCAGAAACAAAATACAGCAACGCAATAAATTGTGCCATTATAGTTCAATATTTTAGTAGTCATATTATGTTGTTCAAGTTTCAAGCTGTTTTGAGATATTCGGAATTACTTTAAATCTGTAACCTGATTTCTGAAGTATTTAGCTTACTAGATTAGTCTATTTTTATTTTTACAAGCATTTATATACCTTTCAATGTTTGACAGTACGTTTAAGTCAAATCTCGCAAGCAGAATTAGAACCACTTTCTCTTATCCTATGAAGGTGAAATTTTACATATTGGTTCAGTTCCGATGTGAATGCATTTTTATGGTGAGCATGACCCACGATGGATCCCAACGAGGTGACTCCTCAACGGTCAACAGCACAGACAATAAATTTTGTTTACATTCAATTATGATAGCCGGTTATAAGTTTCATCATGACATGGCTGCTGAGCCTAGGGTTGGCTCCCGACGAGGGCACTCCTCAATGGTTAACACCACAGACACGAAATTTTGTATAAGCAATCAATTATGATAGTCCGTTATAAGTTTCATCATGACATGGCTGCTGCGCCCAGGGTTGGCTCCTGACGAGCACAGTCACGAAATTTTGTATAGGCATTCAATTATGATAGCCCGTTTTGAGTTTTACCGCGGCAGCGTTGCTGCACCTAGGGTTGACTTTCAACGAGGGGACTCCTCAACGGTCGACAGCACAGAAACGAAATTTTGTATACGCATTGAATTGTGATAGCCCGCGTTTAAAAAACCATGATATGGCTGCTGCACCAAGGGTTGGCTCGGGACAGCGCATTTTAATAAAATATTGTTTTTAAAAATGTATTTTTACTATTAACCTCTTTATATAATGAGCCAGTGGGTAGGAATCCTTACTCTTGGTATTGTCAATTTGATTCTAAAAGTATACTAGTATATCATGATCATGTATTTCATTTCGGATAGTAACCTTATATAAGTCAAATTCAAATTCAAATTCAAAATTCTTTATTTATCAATAATATTACATTAATTTTAAAAATTCAAAGCCATCCTAACTAGGCCTCGCCTGTACTAAGGTAGGCTTAATATAAAAAAAGTATAGTGGTTTACGTAACTAGCTGTAATACATCTTTGTATATTAATATGGTACATTTGAGAAGTTAAAAATAGAATAAGAAAGCGTAATAATATTAAATTTAGGTACATACATATAAATATATACATACATATATAAATAAATATATACTTTATAGATAAATATAAAATAATACTATATATATATACATATATCTCACAAATCGTGCACTATTTTAATATATATGTTATTAATGTCTCCGTTTCTTGTCGACCCATAGTCAAAAGTGACTTAGTTAGGTTTTTCTTTACGCCGTGACTATTCCTAGATTTCAATCCTGCAGGTAAAACACTATTCATTTTGTTGAACAGTCGAGGAGCAATGTAAGAGAAGTGTTTTTGTGCAAAACTTGTTCTCTTTTTTTGGATTAAGTGCTGTCTGGTTGTTGTTACTCGTGTTCCTTTATGGTGTGTTGAATATAGATGATAATTGTCATGATTATAGTAGTAGAGTAGGACTACCTTAGCGTATATTTGACGAACGTCAAGGACTTTTGATTCATTGTACAAGCTCTCAGAAGAATACCGGAAGGGTTTTTTGTGTATTACTCTTAATAGCGACTTTTGGGCTTTAATTAGAGGATCAAGTGCTTGCAGCGAGGCTCCACCCCAAGCTATGATTCCATACATCTTACATTACATAATACATGTATTATATTGAGATACGTCAACGAAAGTAAATTCCATATATCTGGATTACATAATTCATGTATTACATCATTGAGATATGTCAACGAAACTAAAGTACAAACAGCAATAAATATTCAATCAGACAAGATTCGTGAAATATTTTTATATTATTATCATTGGATTAATCCAATGATATTAATATCTATTATTACACGAATGCCCAACAAAAATGGAGCGTCATCTGTTCAGGTTTCATCTATATATGTTTTCCGTTTCTTTATTCCACAATAATTTCTAAGCGATTGAACCGATTTAGCAGTATGTATAATGTTAGAATCGTTATGTCATCGCGAGTGTCATAGGTTACCTTAACTGTCTAAATATCAAGTAAGTAGTTGTTTTATTGTCCAAATGTCAATAAATTAACATAAATATATCGTGCTTAGTGTCAATGAAAGGCCTGATTGAGTAACATCGAGGAGGTTGTCTATTTGCTGGGAAGGTCTTGAGGTGGCGCAATCAATTTCTATTAATTGGCGTAAAAAGTATGAAATCGAAGAATATCGCGATTGTTTGACAATATAAATAAGATCAAAACGAATTTACCGCGAACAACCGCCGTTGTACAGTCTACCCTGGACAGCAGCGATTGCAACATCGCCGAAACATCGGGTGTTACAAATTTCAGATGAGAGTATTTTTTTTATTTCAAACTAGTTGATAGGAATTCCTACACTCGGTTATGTCAAAAACTAACAAAAATCACAAGCATAATATTAAAATATATACCTATTAAGGTTTAAGGTATGAACGTCGGTATTGCAAGGTATTAGTTGAACATCCAAGCGCAGATTTTCTAGGTTATATAGAGGAAACAATATTTTCCAATATTTTCTATTAAAATTCTTACATAATTTCGTAGAATTTTCATGTGGACAATAGTACCTACTAATAATCAAACAAATATAGGATAATTTCACAAATTTCACAAATCATATGGGAAGATATTTTAAAGAAAAAACACAAATACAAACAAATCAGTAATAATAATAAAAGTTAATAGCCAATAGTTAGAAGAAACAAACGCAATTGTAAAATAGTCAATAATAGAACGAATAAGGAATAATAATAGTCAAGTACTCGTAGATCAATAGAGCTGCGAAAAATTGATATTGTCGAAATCCTCAATGCTATAAATGGGGGTTTTAATCAAAATACCCTGTACCTTTTTCTTATAGTGAACCTCCCCAAGGCCCCTGATGTGTAATGGAAGTTTGTTGTAGAATAAGTAAGATTGACAGAGAAAGCTATTTCGAACCTTACTCAGTCGCACCGTAAAATGACGTTGCTACCTCCTCTTTATTTCGCGTATTATGCGAATGAATATTTGGGTTAGTTGAAGTAGTCTCGATATTGTTGCACCGTTGAGTATTGCACTTGACATGGGATTCGAATAGAAGATACTCATCAATGTGTAGTCTAAGATTACGACGGTCTACTCGAGATATTACTACTTGATTAATAGTAATGTCTGGACAACAAAAGGAAGAACTTTTAGTAAATGGGATATATTTTAGACTAGTCTAGTGTTGTTATTTTCTGAATGGCCTTTATTTTACTCACCCTAACTACCTATTTATCTATTAACTCAAAAAAATTAAATAATTGAAGAAATATACTGAACAGTTTCTCATGTCTCAGTCTTGGAATAGACATGACTTGTAGAATTGTGAAAATGCTAATTTGTAGAATATATCTAAGTGATTTTAATTATTGAAATAAATTTAATAAGGCTTGTTACCATAATATTAAATTTTACTAGTTCTTGTACACACAGAAAAATATTGGATTTCTTGATACAATGTCCTTTTGTTCTTACGGTTTTATAAAGAATAATGAAGTTTTAATCGTATGTTTGTTGAATTACATGGAATTTTGTTGGAACTCCATTACTCGATTATATGTTTCACGGTATAATGTGGCTTTTAGTAACTAATTATAACCTTACGTATGTAATAATATGCTATCATGATAAAAGCAATATCTTGTTGTGCGCCGTAATGAATGTGGGGTGTATTTACCATAGCTGTGACATGGTAACTACACCGTTACGCGTCATGTTGATACATACGTACGGACCACATTACATGCGTATGTTTTTTTTAATCATGCGTATTTCCGTGTATTACAGCGTTATATTTTTCTTAGTGTATTTGGTTCCTTATGGTTCCGTGTAGATTAGATGGTTTTTGTTGAAGTCTATGTCATCTGGCCGGCTTATGAATTGCTTTAACTCCTATCTGGTAGCCTCCTCGCTGTGAGCTTCTGCCGCGGCTGTAAACCTGCAGTCGGAGGCGGTTGGGATCAGAAGATCGCAGATTCGGGGAAATACCTCGGGTAGAACTGGGCGGTTTGAGTACCGGGCTATGTCATCCACGCTTACGCAATCCGGCGATTAACCAAGGGGGTCTGAAAATGTTATGTATGTTACCACTGACAGCGACGCTGTCGACTTATCCTTGAAAAGATCCCGAGAGAATCATGGCGGGCATAGGGCGTCTCGGTCCGCGATATATTCAAACTGAATTACAGCTTACGTCTGGTAGAGACCGCGCAAGCGTCCTCGAATCCGTGACTAGACCGGAGGACGGAGAAATCCGGTCAAATCTGATAGTATGATTCTCGTCGGCGTCGGACTCTCACGGGCGTGTTGGCGGAGCTAGACGGTCGACTGTGTTGTCCCGTCTCTGCGTTTACCCCACGGTTGAAAGAACGATCTAGTGTCGTTATAATTTCCTTGGGTGGCGGGTGCGCCCGTAGTAGTTGACTACTCCAAACTGTAATGTGAATAAATGTAATATATTATAATTATATAATTACTGTAACATAAATAGATGAAAAAACATGAAAGGAACATCGCGAAACGTGTCGGGTGTTACAAACTTCTCGCGGTGAAATCCGTTTTTGTCTTTTTCATAACAGTCTTATTGTATCTTAATCTATTTATATATTTCTTACAAAGAAAAGGGCGGGTCGATATTGACCCTCATAGTCGCAGAATGTCCGCGAGAACAAATTGCGAAGCCTTACATCAATATTATATGAGAGGAGACCTTTATTCCAGGCGCAGACTGCGTCCTCGCTTCGTGTAATATTTATAACCCGGAGGGAATTTCGGGAGTTGCGTATTATGGCTTCCTATACAAAAGTGACATTCTTAACATTATATCAATAATAATTGAACAATGGTGGCATTGCCGTTGTTTGACTTCTTTTTTAACCGACTTCTAAAAAGGGGAGGTTATCAATTCGGTTGTATATTTTTTTAAATGTTTGTTGTCTCAGAACTCCGTCATTTATGAACCAACTAGCTGACCCGGCGAACTTTGTACCGCCTAACAGGCAATGAATGTCGTGTTACAGATAAGCTGAACTTAATTTATGATTTTATGAAAGTAATACAATGAATACAAAATAAATATTAAGTTCATCACAAAAGAAATATAAAAGTACAAAAAATAAGTATATCAATCGCGTGTCAGCAAGACATGCTTGAATTAAACTATTCACATATTTTGCACCATGGGATGCATTCGGTTTAATTGTCTTCATTGAAGCACCTTGTGATATACGACATTTTTGTTTTTTATCAGGCGCAAGAACAAATAAAGCGGATGATTTGCCGACACGTGAACATGCCACGTACAAATGACCATGAGAAAAACACGGATTTACATTTTGTATGGGAAAATGTTTTTTCTTTTATTTAAATTTTTCGTCAATTTTCCAATTTTCGTTTTTAATGGTTATTCTGCTATTCGGGACGGAGACAAATACTGAAAATCAAAAACCATGAAAATCGGTCTAGCCGTTCTCGAGTTATAAGTGTTCGAACAAACCCAACTTTGTTTTATATATACAGATTTAAAAAAATCTTTTTGTTTGAAAGGATATACTTCCTGGATAGTTGGTCCCATTTTATCAAAATACTGTTCTGATGATAGGATCCATGAGGAATTGAGGGAACTCCTCAAATATTATCATATGAAGTTGAAAATTTATATGTTGATTCAATTCCGATGATTATGCATTTTTTCATGGTAAGCATGACCTGATTCTTCGCCCAGGATTGGCTCCCAATGAGGGGGCTCCTCAATGGTCAACAGCACAGACACGATTTTTTTGTATACGCATTCAGTTATGATGGCCCGTTCTAAGTTTCACCATGACACGGCTGCTGAACCCGGGGTTGGCTCCCTACGAGTGGACTCCTCAACGGTCATCAGCACAGACACGAAATTTTGTATATACATTTAATTAC
The DNA here is from genome assembly GCA_944548615.1 of Micropterix aruncella. Classification (NCBI taxonomy): domain Eukaryota; kingdom Metazoa; phylum Arthropoda; class Insecta; order Lepidoptera; family Micropterigidae; genus Micropterix; species Micropterix aruncella. The sequence goes on from OX155965.1 coordinate 23,808,180, forward strand.
GACAGCCCGTTCTAAGTTTAACCAAGACAGGACTGCGGCACGTAGGGTTGGCTTCCAACGAGGGAACTCCTCGACAGTCAACAGCATAGTTTTTTTTTGTTTAAATGTTATATTATGTTATTCAATGTTCTCTCTTTTCGTTTTCTTTGTCTATGCAATTTACTTTCGTGGCCTACTAACCGACAATGAGGGAAAGTATTGTGAATGCGCAATTTTTTTCTTTCTAGGAGAAGACGTAAATATGCATCTTGAGCCCCCTGAGACGATTAAGACTATTTCCTGATGGAAGTCTATCTGTGTGTCGGTCTGTCTGTCTGTCTGTGTGTCCTATTGCATTCCTCCACGACATAGACTAAACCATTAATTCGATATGGTCATGGCAGTCATCATTTGGCCATGGGAAGAAATGAAAAGGTTGTGTGTTGGGAACGAGTGAACTTTTTTTTTGGATGAAGACGGCAATATCTATTTTGAGACTCCTTGAGACGATTGAGACCATTTCCAAATGTCTGTCTGTGGGTCTGTGTGCCTATGTGTCTGTGCATATTCTTCCATGATAGCGCCCACAGGCCTAATCTAATAGAGTGGAAATTTGGCATTCAGACATGATTTGGTCATGGCAGGAGTTGAAAATGTTGTGGTTGAAATCGGCCCACGAGGGGACGCACTAAACATTATTCAATTTCAATGTTAAAATATTGGACTTAGGGACTCGAAATTTGGTACACAGATACCTTGTTGGGCCGAAATCACATTGTGGTGATCATATACAAGATACACCAATAATATTTAAGTTCCACCATTCATTTTAATTAAATATTAACGCCATCTGTTGACGCTTATCCCAAACCCGCCTGTAGACAAGAAACGAACCGCGCCGCCCGAGGCGAGTATTTCTGCCGGCCGAGTTCTTCCGCAGTCATCGATTTTGTTTATGACTACTATTCAGATGAAATCAGTCCTTGGCCAATTGCCGCGAATGTTGGGGTGACACAACCGATTTTTAACACGCTTTTATTAGGTCGACCTGTATGTAACTAACTATGTAATGGAATCTAAGGTAATTAATTTAACCATCTTCCAAGGATCGTCGCGTCATGAAAATTGGCGGCTGTATGTAGTTCTGATGACAATACAATAATATGGTACTGTCGAACTGATCTGATGATGGAGTCGGAAGATATGAACTGGAACTTCATGATGGAACACCGTATCATAGCTGTGTTTGGACTTTATAGAAAAGTCTTGGAATGAACTTTGAACACGATTAGGTTTCAAGGTCTGATGATGTGGTTTTTACGTGCATTTATAAAAGCGTGTTTTGAGTGTTTTTTTTTAAATTAATAATTTATTTGTTTTGCTGCACGGATTAGAAATGTGGACGGTAACTGAAGCTGTATTCTTTAAAATAACTGCTATTCGAGCTGTATTTTCTAAAATATTCTGTGCATCAGCTGGCCGGGAAAGAGCGCAACAAGGATTTTTTGCGGCCGAAATCATGGAAACGATTAAAACAAGAAAATTGGGAACACAGGGAATGATCAAGAGCTCGAACTCCTGCACCCTGTTATGCATAGGAAATTCATAGATAATAGAGATCCAGGAATACGATGTCAGGAGCACGTCTATTCGTTATTTCTCACTCGATGCACTATTTTTGACTTCGATAGATCTTTGAAATCGTTTGGGAAACATTATATTTCTTTGGGTAGCGGCATTGATTATATATGGTATTCGATTGCTTAGTTCTATAGTACGATTTAGAAACCCTTCTGAAACGTTGACATGCAGGTGGCGCTGTTAGCATTGACGGCCAATCAAATTTCAATTTATTTGCCCATCTATAATAACATTGATATGAATGTTTTTATATAAAGACCTGATTGATTATAAACCCCCAATAATTTAACCTATGGTAACAATATAAATTACCTATTATTAGTGCCATTTATCGATTTTTTTGGCTGATTACATCACAGAAATAATACGGAGAGATAGAATGCTATCTATTAGTCCACTGTTTTTCGACATTTGTTTAGATCCCAACCCCCTTTTTGGTAAAAAAACTCATATGCGACCCCCTTAGGCTATAACTTAGTTCTCTCGACCTCTATTAGTCTTTTCCACAGCTGTAACTGTAAGCATTCAATTAATACATTTTTTGTAAACAATGGCGAAAACCACATTATTTTAATCGTTTTTCACTTTTGAAGCTGTACTTTCCTGTTTCCATCTTAGATCAACGTAACGTATTGTAAAATAAATTGCAAAAAACACAATGACATGTTTATCTTCGGAAGCTGTAAATGTTAACATATTGTGTAAAAAAGATTTTGTGATATTTTCGATTTTTATTTTCAGATAGCCTGCGACCCCTCGGGAGCCTCTTCACGACCCCCAGGGCGTCGCACCCCATTGGTTGAAAAACACTGTATTAGTATCTAAATAGTCAAGGGCGTAATTATTAAATATTTAAACCTGAATACCAAATTATAAATTGACATCCTATGTAAATAATATTAAAATAATGAGAATGATTTTAAAATTCATTTGTTATTATTTTGTTATTATTTTCCATTATTATTGTTATTATTATTATTTTATACAGTAGGTACTAGCTGACCCATAACCCACTTCGTTAGGCGGTAAAACTTTTTACCTGTGATGAAATTATGAGTGTGGTTCGGTTAGTACTGAGTGCTATGATTTATTTCCTGACTGCCAAAAGAAGGGTTATATTTTTACTGCATATGTATGTATGTATTTGCATGCCAATTTGACTATAATAACCGTTATTTGTGAGTGTCTTCTTGTGAGTGTCTTATTTGCGAGTGTCTTATCTCTCCATTTATGCAGTAAAAGGGAAATTATATGCAGTAAAGGGGAAAAGTCTTTTGTTTTAAACACTTGAGAAGATAAATTTACTTATAAGATAATTATAAGTAATTTACTTAGAAGTTACTTAAGTAATTTACTTAGAAGATAAATTTACTTGATAAGAATTCATAATTGTTGATAATATGACCAATAAACATGACCTAACGATTAAAATAATTTTTTTAATATAAACTACTACTTTTTGTGACTTAAATATAAAAGTCAGACATATGCTGTCACTGATTTTTTTGTAGGCATTATCAAGCTCTACAACTTTTCTTTAGAACATGATCATATATCTCTCATCGTTAGTTAGAAATGTTTTCGTTCGACCGTTTTTTCTCCGACTTACTTTGCAAATCCGACTACCACGAAAAAGTCTTTTTATTTTTCGGATTAATATAGCCTATGACACTCACAAATAACGTGGCTTTCTCTTGGTAAAATAATTTTCAAAATCGGTTCAGTAGATCTAGAGTTAGAGATTACTTCCTACAACGTCACAAACAGTACCTCTTTGTAATATTAGTATACATTTAGAGCGTACCTACAGTGCGCCACCAAACTGTTATACCACGAAAGTCGCTATAATGAACATAATAATGGGAGAATAATTATTTTTTGGAACTATGAGTGCTATCTACACGTTGCTTTTCGTAGTTTGCGTTTCGAATATCCTGGTTGCCAACTTGTAATACGACATTAAGCGATCGAATACGCACATTACAATGGTACCGTTGAAGCATTTCATGATTTTAAATTCATATCACGAATTGTATGTCCTCTCTCCTTAATTTTGGGCTTTGTAACTCCTATGTTGATATCGGCAAGCTCCTGCATCACAATCTATTGCAGATTATAACAAAAGAGTAATCGCGGTGAATTCATTATCGTCTCCTCCATCTTCAAAGACCACGCGACAACGTTAATTAAGGCGTGGGATGACTTCAAAGTAGAGGATCTAACGATAAATCCTAATTAATGTGATTTCGAATTGAATTGAAGGTGCAATGCATAGTAATTTGGCACGTACAAATGCGCTTTTCCTCGGTCATTGCAATAAAGTCTTATTAACCTTTTTTTTACCATGGTTTACCCGCAATGTATATTTGGCTACAGTAAAGTTAAATCGCAAGAAAAAAAACACTCGGGTTTTTTAAGTCGTGATAATTCGAAACAGTTCGTTTACATGCAGAACAGTTATCTACATGCAGAAGTTTACAAATGAAATAAGTTATTAGTAAAAACACATTTTTAAAAACCAGCTTTTATTAAAATGCTCTGTTCCGAGCCAACCCTGGGTGCAGCAGCCATGTCGTAGTGGAACTTAGAACGTGCTATCATAATTGAACGCTATACAGAATTTCGTGTTTGTGCTGTTGACTGTTGAGGATTCCCCTCATTGGAAGCCAATCTGGGGGTGCAGCAGCCCTGTCACTGTGAAAGTTAGAAGGGGCTATCATAATTCAATGCGTATACAAAAATTCGTTTCTGAGACCGTTGACCGTTGAGGAGTCCCCTCGTCGGGAGCCAACCCTGGGTACAACAGTTATATCATGGTGAAATTTACAACGGGCTATCATAATTGAATGCGTATACAAAATTGTGTGCTTATGCTGTTGACCGTGGAAGAGTATCCTCATCGGAAGCAGATCCTGGGTGTAGAATCAGGTCATGCTCAACATAAAAATGCACTGTCATCAGAACTGCACAAATATGTAAAATTTCAATTTCAGAGGATAAGAGAAAGTAATTCTAATTCTGCTTTCAAGATACACCAAGAAGAACCTAAACAAACATACTGACAAACATTGCAAGATAAATAAAAGCTTGTAAAAAATAAAGATAACTTTGCGGCTGATTGAAACTGTCAAGCTGGATGAAATTATTTCACATATTCTCATTTAAAATGAGAAACCTATTAGTGTTACTGGCACTTTAATTTATTATTACCTTGTTTGCTTGCCGGGAAAGTCTTGAGGTGACACAACCGACTTTTTATATATAAAGATTAAAACCATTGACCATCTCTTATATGAGTAACTTGTGTTTCAATTTAGGATTACTATATAGGTATAATAGTAATTTCTTTTTTCTACTAAACTATTTTCTCCTGGTTTGTGCCATTATTGCACTAAGCACCTCGACGTAATCGTAAATCCTGAAAATTCATACTCAGTGGTTCAGTCTGTTATAAGACGAGACCGCGAGCGGCGTGTCTCTATACCTAGGTACATACGTAAATAAAATAAATTGGAAATGAAAAGGGATGAGCGTCACTCCGCAAACCTTACCCGAAATCCATTGAACCTTCGCAAACACGTAAATGCCCATTCGCAAATCAATTACGCTTCGCATTGGACTAAATTTATTCGAGTGTACCCGCGTCGTGTACACAAAACCCCGGCCGAATCGTACAATAGAATTGCTACTTCAATAACATGTGTATTTCGGTCTTTTTACGCGACTAACCAAAAAAAGTAATGTTACGTGTTTAGGATTCATGTATGTATGTTTTCCGTTTCTTTATTCCACCATAACTTCTAAACGCTTAGACTGATTTAGAAGCGTATGGTAATGTTAGAATCGTTATGCCATCACGAGTGTCATAGGGTACGTACTGTGTCACTCAAATAAGGAGACAGCAGCCTCTTCAATATAAATCGCCGTGTTACGCGTTGGCGTAAAAGACAGTCACCATTTGACAGTTTAGGTTTTTTCGTTCTTCCTCTTCGCGGCAGTCAGGAATAAACCCGACAGTTCGAGTAAAAAGAGAAGTATTTTGAATATTAATTTAGCAAAATAAATTATGCAAAATATAACCGATTTTTAAACAACCGTTTTTGATCTTACGAAATTATTACATGACTATCCAAAAAAGGAGTGTTATGTGTTAAGGATTCATGCATGTATGTATGTTTTCCGTTTATTTGTATCACCATATCTTCTAAACTTTTGAATTGATTTTGAAGTGTGTGGTAATGTTAGCATCATTATGTCATCCCGAGTGTCTCTCAAATAAGGAGAAAGCAGCGTCTTCAATATGAATCGCCGAGTTACGAGTTGGCGTAAAAGACATTTATCAAAGTTAAAAGTCACGATAAAACTAAACTTCCAAAGTTTAGTTTTATCATTCTTTCTCTTTGCGGCCGTTAGGAATAAACCCGATAGGCCGATTACAAATAGAAGTATTTGTATTCCTAGGGTACCTAATATGCTCAAATATCAAATAAATAATTATCTCAATGTCCAAATCTCAAGAAGTTAGGATAAATATATCGGGTTTAGTAACAAATGAAAAGTCTGATGGAGTACATTTCGGAAATACATATGTGTATACGGATAAATACACAAACCACAAATATTTCATAAAAAAACCTTCTTGCAACTGACTGAAGGGCGGCGGCGCGCGGCGCAGCAGCGCACGATCGTTTCAAGATATCTGCCGCAAGGCGAAGGGCGAGCTATATTCTATTACAAAATGTCATGTGGTCTGTTTTTGTTTTCAGCGAATAAACTTATAGTTAGATACATATTTCTTAAAATATATGTTCTTAAGCCGATTATAACTTACGTCGAGAAAATCGTAAATATTTATTCGTTGAAAGATACGGATTCCGCGCGGAAACAGGCGATAACTTGAAAACTTGATATCGCGGAAACTTGACGTTTGTAGACGGCAAAAGTAACTTTTCCAAAACGACTGAAAACTTCTTTCCTTTAGCCGAAAGAATCTATTACCTCGCAATTAGGTATAACTTATTTGTAATGATTATAGCATTAAAATGTTTTTAACTCGCCTAATATACGTACATTAAAACTAAAAGCTCGCTGCTTTGGGACAAATCCTGGCATTTAGTTGGGCGGCAGCAGTACACATATTATGTTCATATCAGCCGTGTTCATTTTTTACACGATTGCGCATCAAAAAGGAGTGTAATGTTTTCAGGGTTTATGTTTCCTGTTTCTTTATTCCACCATCAAGTCTAAACGCTTGAACCGATTTAGAAGTGTGTGTTATTGTTAGAATCGTCGTGTTATCACGAGTGTTATAGGGACTCCTTCCTCAACTGTCCAAATATCAAGTAAGTAGTTGTCTAAATGTCAATAAATTACCATAAATATATCGTGTTTAGTATCAAATAAATGGTCTGATTGAGTACATTCCGGAAATATACATGTATCTATATGAAAAAAAAATCACAAACTTACAAATTTTTCATTAAAAAAAACCGTAATAAAAATAACTATTAATACAATAGTTTACTACAGGCTATCTGTAACGGCAGAGGTATATTTTATTCTTTTAAATATATTGACTTGTTTTAAAATATGAATAAATGTAACAATTCTACATGGATAAATATTAGTAAGATAAATATGCTTTGTAAACGTGTGTTTATTAATTGAAAAAAATATATATAGATGTAAACAAAACAATGCATTGGATTTGCTTGTAAGTTGTTTTTGTAAAAATTGAAATAAACAATAAACAATATAAATAATTGCTCTGGTTCACGTCACGATGCCTGAAATAGTAAATTTAAAATGTTGTGATGGGATTGTGGTCAGTGATGATAATGAAGTCTGCGCCTAAAATGCGGATATTTTAGTGCTTGAAACTTGGCAACTGCCATTTGCGCATCGACCTTGACCGTAAATGTGCAAAATTGTTGCTGAATTCTTATTGGATGATGTAGTTTATGCCGAAATGCAAATGCACCCAATGAAGTTTAGGAGGTTAAATAACTAAATAATGGGGGTTTTCTCGTTTGTGCGAAAAGCGAGCATTTTATAATATTTTCAATTCGTAACTACGCGTAAAAGAGGCCGGAAGCTGGAATACAGTCGCGAAAGATGAATATACCTATTATGAATCACAGTATCTATTTCGATTAGTAAAAAAAGTACTTGGGGAGCCAGAGACAAAGAAAGTGCAAGAGTATTGTAAAAGCTGATATTTTCAGATCAGATAGTATGTTGACCTTAGTAGATCCTTAGTGGACGCAGCATGGGGATTAAATCAGTTAATATTGGCCGAAGTTTCTCAGCACCAATAAAGTAAGTTGTGCCAAGAAAACATATATTACTATTTTAATTTGAATTTTAAGATATTTTAGGTTTTGGTGTATATTTTACTACAGAATTTAGGATATGTTGTTTGTAATATAGGATCAGGGGTATTTTCCTTTCAGAAGAGTTAAATTGAAAGTATTATATGAATGTTTGTATTAAATGATGAGTATTAAAATATTAAATGAATGAAATTTTAAGATAAAGTAAAGGAAAGTTATCTAGCCATGGTAGATCACTTATAAAATATTATATGCTTATTTATAAAATAAGCCAGTAGGAAATTTTATCAAACAACAAATTAGGTTGTTAGTCTTTAAGCTTGCTTGTATAATAAATTGAATTGAATTGAATTTAATCGTTATCATATCACACTGGAAAGCGTCAGATACCTGCCAGCTATCGGTACCGATAACCCCTGTATTTCCATGCGTCTTCTACTCTATCCTGTATTTGCTTTTATGTAGTTTGGTGTAGAATTGCCGTCAAACTTTATTATACACCGATTGAAATGTGCTGTCGCCAGTTGTATGCACTCGGTTTAATTCTCTTCATTGAAGCACCTTATGATATACGACATTTTTTGTTTTTTTATCAGGCGCAAGAACAAATAAAGTGAATGATTTGCCGACACGTGAATATGCTACGTACAACTGACCATGAGAAAAATACGGATTTACATTTTGTATGGGAAAACGTTTTTTCTTTTATTTAAATTTTTCGTCAATTTTCGTTTTTAATAGTTATTATGCTATTCGGGACGGAGACAAATGCTACAAATTAAAAACCATGAAAATCGTTCCAGCCGTTCTCGAGTTATGTGTTCGAACAAACCCGACTTTGTTATATATATATATATATATATATATATATATATATATATATATATATATATATATATATATATATATATATATATATATATATATATATATATATATATATATATATATATATATATATATATATATATATATATATATATAAGACACATTTCCTCTTACATTTGAATAGACGTACGGCCCCCAGACCTTATTTTTTCCATTTTGTTCTCATGGAGACTGTAGACCGTCGTCAAATGACGTATTCGGCAAGGAAGAAACATTCTTCGTATTCGGCAACGTTTAAGTTTCTTAGTCCTGTTAAGTTCTGTTTTAATGAAGTTAAAGGCACACATTTTGTGTTACTTTGTTTTATCAGTGTTTCCTCTATGCCGTTTTAATTTTTAAATCCAAACCAGGGGCACTGCAACTACATAGATTCTGAAATTCTATTACATTTTCTGTAAGCGTCCTGTACCCAGCCCCAAGTGATACAGCAGTGTGTGTGGCTGGGCCAATCAAGTCTACACCACTAGTTTTTTTACATTAGCAACATATGGTCCAATCTCTGGCACTAGGCGGTGATTCAGAGTTAAATCTGCCAGCTGCAGTCATTTTGAAATCTGAAGCAAAGAAGGTTTTGTTTCAATGTTTGAAATGAATGAAGTTTTACAGTAGAACGCAAACAAATCTAAAAGAACGCGACAAATCACCAAATGTAAAAAAAAAGTCGTGATAATTCAAAAATATTTGTGTTTTTTTAAGAATTGCGCAAAACACCGAAATGTGTAAGAACAAAAAGTGTTCTTTTTACAAGAGCTTTCAAACAAAAAAAATTAAATCGAAATCAGACCATTGGGAGATGAGATACAAAAGAAATAGTGCGGCTAATGGCGTCCATCTTTAACGGCCGCCATTTTGTTTCCTGCACGGATTTTCAAGTGTCTCCCTATCTGGAAAGTTACCTTCTGGTATCTACTATTATCGCAGAAAGTGGCATACTCCAATCAAAAAGTGTAGTATCTTGTCTATTTTAGCCATGTTCCCAACGTACTAGTATATTCGCTCAGTAAACACCCACTGCTGGTCGTTATGAGTCGACCGCGACGTAAAGTCGCGGTCGTCCGTTCGCCGCACTCACAATAGAGCCTAATCAGAACCTTGCAATTTTAGGCAAATTGTCCTTTGAATTATTTGTGATTGCGAATGATTCCAACGACGGCATCTTGAATAGGGGTGATTTGCTTTGCATTCCAACTACCTCTAATGATACTAAGATCGTCCGTTCTTTATGGCCATATATTGCAGTATAGTAAGTTTAGTTATCTTATGAGAAACAAGCTGTCATCCCAGGCTTCGCACGGGAAAAATCAAATATAATATTTGGGGTTAATTTTCAATGTTGCACAACTTACTTGTCGAATTTCTGAATTTGTATATTCTCTCCGTCTATCTACCTCCTGCCAAGGTGGAAGCCTGGTTTAGACGGCCAAAAATAAACATGTTTTTATGTTTTTTTTAAAACTTTAAGTTGAAATCTATTAATAAATCTTTACCTTTGAAATCGCTGATAGATGCAGGTTGTTGTAATGTAAAAACAAACGTACTACTTTTCTTTAAAGAAAACTTTAAACGCGTTTTTCTCAAAACCGAATTTTTCTGTTTTGTGCCGGTGATAAAAAAAAATACCTGACCGATCGAGTTATTCCAAGACTATTAAATTGTCTTCCATTGAAACTAAAAAAAACAGTTTATTTTAAATATTTTTTTATCCATTTACATTTTGGGGCGAGAAACGATTTTACTTTCATTTTAATCCTTGAAAAATTATAAATTTATAACTTTTAGTTATTTTTTTTAGTTCACCTGGAAAATACACATGTAAAAAATATTAATCTTAGTATAAACTTTATTTTCATTTTCTTTATTTAATATTAGTTCTTAATTTATATACTTATTTATATATTATATTAAGCTTAAAAATTTTATGAATGAAGAAGCGATCGGAATGAATGAATGAAAAAAAAAGTCGCTATGTCTTAAATACTATCACCCCAGAACAGATATACAATCTAGTGGTGTGATAAAATCCACACAAACTTAACTTATCTGCTTCGCCAAAAAATATATAAATATATAATTATTTCTACTTTTGTTATTTTTTTTTTGTATTGGATAATTTTATGAAATAAAAAAAAATAATAAAAAATAAAACGTTTACTATGTTGTTTCAGGAAAAATAACGCTCGCTATTACCGGCGTAAACAGTTACCGTCATTTCTGCAGCGGTGGAAACATTTACAACTAAATATATCGTTTACATTTACAACTCAGTATCATCTATCTCCTTAAGGGAGGAGCCTGGTTTAGACGGCCAACAAAAATATTCAACAAAAAAAGAGATTCTACGCGCCCCCCTCCCCCCCTCTCCACCTAGCATTGGGGAATTTTTAGTATGTTTACCTCCTAACAAGTTCAAACAAAGTCACAAAGTCAAAAATTGTGTTCCTTGATTTTCTCTCTACACTCCAATTTTGGGTATTCATTGACTGGACTAAAGTGTCGAAAACCTCTTTCGCAAGGGGAACCCTCAGCGAGCAATCGCTCAAGTGGTCTTTTTGATACTGTTGAACTTCGTAGTAAAAGATGATCAACATGTAGATAGTTTTAAATATGTGTTAATCTTCTCTTATAGTCAATATGGCTGCGTTCGTGGTGTGGCACTAGGGGAGAGTGGGGTTCAAAGTGCCGATTTTCACATACATGTAAAAAAATCACTAAAATTAAGTCTGGTTTCCTGGACTTAGGGACATGCAGGTGCAGAATTTATTCTAGTTTTGAACTGTATAGTCATATTGACAAATATGTTAATATTTTCTCTCTCAGAAACATTTTCTTGCAAAAAGTCGGCTAGGAACAACCACAGCCTACCCCTTCATGGGGCTGGTTGTTTCGTTGTTGAGGAAAGATGTTCCGGTAGCAGTTTTGATCACCTAATGATGCAATGACGAACTATCGATCATATGTACGAGTAGGTATATGTATCGTTTATAATATATTATAAATCCATGTACTTATCATTTATTACAAATATATTTCAGATTTTCAAAAAAAAAAAACAAAAACTAAACTAAAATAATTACAAAATATTTAGAAGGCAATTATAAATTTAAATTAAATTACTAATTCTGAAATTAATATTTTTGAACTTAAAAACAATGTCCATTTATCATCAGTCAAACATTATATTCAAATTCAAATTCAAAATTCTTTATTAATCTATAATATTAAATATATTTTTAAATTCAAAGCCATCCTAACTAGGCCTCGCCTGTACTAAGGTAGGCTTAATATAAAAGAAGGTAGAGTGGTTTTCGTAACTTGCTGTATTATCTTTGTATATTATTATGTTACATTTAACCAGATAGATATGTCTCCAAAATAATAAAGCGTAATAATATTAAATTTAGGTATATACATATAAATATACACGTACATATACAAATAATAAATTCGACTCATAGTCAAAAGTGACTTAGTTAGGTTTTTCTTTACGCCGTGACTAGTCCTAGATTTCAGTCCTGCAGAAAAAACACTATTCATTTTGTTGAACAGTCGAGGAGCAATGAAGGAAAAGTGTTTTTTTGAAAAACTTGTTCTCTTTTTTTGGATTAAGTACTGTCTGGTTGTTGTTACTCGTGTTCCTTTATGGTGTGTTGAATATAGATGATAATTCTCCAGATTATAGTTGTAGAGTAGGACTACCTTAGCGTATATTTGACGAACATCAAGGACTTTAGATTTCTTGTACAAGCTCTCAGAAGGATACCGGAAGGGTTTTTTGTATATTACTCTTAATAGCGACTTTTGTATTAATTGTATTAATTGCAATATTATTACAATTATTGCAATATAATTGTAATAAATTGGAGACTAATCGACTAACAGTTGTTTTATATTGCTAATAGATACTAGTCTTTATACAGTCTCATTCATTCAACTTTGGCAATAATTTATATTAATTATTAGAAGCTTCGTCGCCAGAATTGCAATTTGGATGTAAATAAGAATGTACATCGTCCGTGGCTAAGTAATATACATTTATTTATTTATTTATTTATTTGTTATTTATTGGTAGCGAGTGAACAGTGTGATCGTACAGATATAATTTGTAACTATTTATATAAGCAATAAGGAAATGAACACAACCCATACCATCATTCTAGACGAATGCCCAACTAGACCGAACAGCCTGTATCTGGGCATACGAAATATATAGCCTTTGTTTTTGAGTAGTACTGACGTTCGAGTAGTACTGACTAATAGACTACTTTCAATACTAACACTAAGATAATGGCATAAAATAGTACACATATTAATAGAAATATATATGATAAAGGGTTGGTTACATACATACCTATGTACACGTATACACATACAAACATAAATACATACATATATAATAACACACACACATACATCTACATACACATAGTTTAAATTATTGTATGAAGCAATTCTATTTCAGTCTGCACGACCTACTTCGTAAAGGAGCCATTTTTTTAACTTTTATCTTAAATAGAAGTACATTTTGAAAATTTTTCACCTACTCTTTTAAAGTATTGAAAATTTTTGGGGCGATGAAATACAACTGTCTTTGGGCAAAGGTTGTATGTACGTGAGGAATTACATAGTTCGTCCCTTCAGGACTTAGAATTACAAATGTGCCCTATTCTTGCATAAAATGCATTCAATCCATTGTTCTCTTGGCTGTGAGTTGGAATAAGTATCGCAGCAAATGATACAATACCATTCCAGGCTATCATTATCATTATCTTTTCTAGAGACATCGTCTTGTAGAACTCTCCGTTTAACAAGGTCTTTACCGTCCGTTGCTATTGCTTTTTCTTAACCCTTTTCCTAAGACATTCCCTTACCCTTTTTCTTATCCTTCTTCTTAGCTAATCTTTTTTTGTATACTACTTCCTTATCCTTAATATTCTCTCTCCTGGCCTTTTCCTTATCCAACGCATTTCTTTCAGTTATGTCTGACAATACTGCTGATCTCCTTAGCTGTCATCTGGACGTTGCACACAAATTTTACAGTATACAAAAGTACCCCAACTTCAACACATTTTATCAAATATTTAGCCAATACGTGTTCCAGGTCTGGGCTGAACACCTGTCTTGATTTGTAGCCCACAGTAGGCGGTAACCCAGCATCTAACTTTTTAACAAGACGAAATAATCCCACGTGATATATCTCTAGTTCCCGAGCCTGAGACTAAGAATAAGAATAAGATAAGAATAAGAATAATTTATTTTCAAAAACCCGATCTGGGTATAGAAATCACATATCAAATAAAATTGGTATTTCTACAAATAAAATTACATTTCAAATTACTCATAAAATTATAAAAAACTTTATAAAAAAACTAATAATTGAAAAGAAAACATAGAAATTCAAAAATAACAAAGACATAAAAACTAGAAAAATAAAAAACAACGGAAATAATGAGAAAACATAGCGAATCAGCAATTCAATAACAAAATTATATGAAAACTAGAAAAATAAAAAGCATCCAAAGGTTCTACATAAACTACATTTAATAAGGATCAAACTATCGATCAACAATCAAGAAATAGAAAAATGCTGAGTGAGTTTGACCGACCCTAAACGCATGGGTCTTAGAGGCCTAACTGCAACAGGGCCCATTATCTCCCCTTCCATAGCTCCCATTATTAATCAGTTCACTATAATAATTAAAGTTATCGTGCCCTGGCCATTTTAATGTAATCCCTGTCCAACTGGCTGTCCTGTTACGCTAGCGTGCGATTGGCCAATTGAGGGATCAACTTTAATCCCATGGGATTGCTTATTGGGGATTTGCATAACTGCTCCGTTCTGTATTTGCGGGAAATATGGTATTACATATAGGATGGCGCAGTTGGCGGATAAAATTACTCTCATCGTATGATTGTTCCACCGCTGTATACAGCATGTTCTTTCCCAACACGATTAAACTCTGCCCGCAAAGATAATATAAACACAATTCCGGATCAGGGGGGGGGGGGGGGGGGGTAAACTATGGTTCCTGCCCCGGGCGGCAATTGATGGAGCGCAAAATTCATGAGTTTAAAAAAAAACTTTTTTTATTTATTTATTTATTAAAAAAATGGTATGCAAATGGTTTCGTGCAGCTTGGGCCATAAGATCCACGATGTTCTCGGATCGGCTCAACTCACGATTCAGTTCCTATTCGGAAGCCTCCTCGTGCGGAAGGCTACCCCGGGTAAGACTCTCGCGTCTCAGGCCTCAAAGCTGGTGGAGCGGTTTCTCCTGGCGGGATTGCATCCCGGCGCTACTGGACGGTTTGCTCACCGTTCGGCGACGCTAATCGGTTGTGAATTCTGACTAATTGCTGAAGGAGTCTGGAGACTGTAGAAATATACTGTCTCCTAAGCAGCGGGGGTGGAAGTTGACCTGTTGGATGTCATTCCACTTTTGAAATTACCTTGGGCCACTCGATCCCGTGGGGCACTACGGGCAAAGAACCCCCAGGTTCGCGATAAATTCAAATTCAATTACCGCTGTAATACAACAGGTAGAGGCCGCGTAAGCGACTTCGGACCCGTAACCAGTCGGGATGATGGAGGTATCCTGAAGGTGAACCCCAGACGGAGATATCCTACTAAAACCGGTAGTAAGCTTACCTTTCCCCTTCCCGGTGTCTCGCCGTATGGGGTTGGTCTCTAACGGGCTGCTGGCGAGCTAGACAGTCGATTGTCTTGTCTCTGTCTTCTACGCTTATCCCACGGCTGAAAGAACGATTACATATCGTTATACCAGCCTGGGGTGAAGGGTTCGCGCGTCGTAGTCGATACCGCCCTACCACTGAAAAAAATATAAGGGAATTATTTTTACACAATGATTTTCCGTCACTCCTAACTAGGCAGTGCCTGTTCCAAGGAAAACGCCAATTTTATGATAATATTTAAAAAAATGAAACAAGTTATAGTAAATTTACAAAAAAAATATAAAAAATAAAAGAAAAAAAATACACAAAATAAGCATTCAAAAATCTAAATATTCATTGAATAATAAAAGTAGTGAAAAAATATTATAAAATAAATCCAATTAGAAAATATCACATTATAAAAATAAAAAGCTGAATTCACTCATGTTTATATTATAGGTAACTTAAGCGAGTAGTAATACTATCGCTTGTTCATTTGATTTTGAAATAAATCCTATGTATGTGATGTTTCTAAACGTCAAGTGACGGTCTGTATTTATGTGGCTGATTATGTGTGCGAGTAATTAGCGTTGGTTTCTTTGTTAACAACTACTCTTTCGAACGTGTCACTATAATTATTAGTTGATGGGGTAATAGATCCTTTCGCGGAAAGAACAGCTCGACGTGTTAAGGTGTACAGGGCCGCATTTAGGGGAAGGCATCCGGGGCTACAGCCCCGGGGCCTCCACAAAAGAGGGGCCTCCACTAAAGAGGGGCCTTCACAGAAGAGGGGCCTCCACAAAGAGACTTTGGAATATAAAATCTTTCAAATTCCGACGAGTAAACTAGTAAACACTAGTATACAACTTTTCCTTTCATATTTTTTTTCGCTGTTTTACCTTTACTTACAGTAGGTACTTTGTGCAAACATCATTATATTGTTCTTAAATATTCAAAAAAACGATTCATCTATATTTGCTCACTCCAATCAGAAACAATGGAATGTTAAAATTTGTTTCAACCGTTATCTTTCTTCCTCAACAAGGATTCGCACCTTCGTAGCCACGTTATGTATATGAGATAAGGAGAAAGCAATCTAGTGTGATGCCTAGACATTTCCAAGATATTTCTCTTTGTATAGACTGACAGTTACAAGACTCTGCGTTATAGCACTCGTGTATTACAATAGTTTTATTAGTAGTGGGTTGACCTCTGGTTGTTATACTAAATGGCATGTATTTGGTTTTGCCAACATTAAGCGTCAACATAAAGTTTCCTAGCCAATTTTTAACAATTTCCATGCCCTCGTTTGCTTTCTCAAATGTTTAATCCCAGTTTGAACCCTTGAATAGTATAACAGTGTCATCGGCATATGTGATTATTTTACCTACTGGTAACTGACATAGGTCATTTATGTAGACGACTGGTAACTGACATAGGTCATTTATGTAGACGACTGGTAACTGGCATAGGTCATTTATGTAGAATTCAGACTAAACATCGGCTGTGTCACCCTGACTTTCCCGGAAAGTAGACAAGTTACCCTCCAACCCTTCCTCCCCCACTCCCCCGTGCACCAACCTAACCTTCCCTCGCGCACCAACTCGTAGTAGGTATATTTGTAGCATTTTACGTGGTATTGAAATGGTATTTTTCCAAAAATTATGTAGTTTTTTTTTGTTGATAAGGCACTTTAAATATTTTATTTTGCGTTGCTTGTATACAAGATATTCCAACCGAATCATTTCAACTCTTGCCATGACCAAGTAATACCTGCATGCCAAATTTCTACCTCAGGACCTCTTTTCTAACACGACGCCATGTAATAGTATACGTACGGTTATAGTCGGACATATATAATTGTAACATGAATCATATTGAACCTACAGTATACTGTTATTTCCGTAATAACAGCAAGGAAAATGTTGACAAATATAATCGAGTAATGGAGGGCGCTCCTGGACGTGCGGCGTCAGCCAATCGACTGTGCACTCTGAGTAACAGTCGGGGGAGTCTGGGAACAGCAATGTTTCCTATAGAGCGGGGATGGTTGTTAACCTTATGGCAACTGCTCTTGAAACGACCATTCGGCCACCCGATTCCGGGCGAATAAGCCGGGCAAAGGATGCTGTGGCCCGCGATAGATTCGGTTGACACCGTATCACCGCTTCACAAGGGAGAGGTCTGCGCAAGCGACCTCGATCCTGTAACTAGTCAGGAGATAGGAGGTATCCCGAAGGTTAATTCCAGACGGATATATTCTTCCATACTGGTAGTCAGGGGGCGAGGCTGCCCACTTGGTATTTTTCCCGGTGCCTCGCAGTAAGGCGTTGGCCTCTGATGGTCAGGTGGCGTAGATAGACTGTTTTTCGTCCCAAGTCTTCTGCGCTCACCTCACAGGAGACAGAACGGTAAATTTCGTTAAAACTTCATGAGGTGATAGGTTCGCCCGTTTTAGCCGACAGCTCTAGTTGTATCCATCACTGGTTCAATATTAAATAACAAAGAAACGCACACGTAGGCAATACATAGAACTCCGTGAATTTTTATCATTCCACCTTGAGGAATGTGCCGCTTTTCCCGGTGGGTGAGGGGGGGGGGGGTGATAGACCAATCAAAATGGGGCGTAGTCGAGGTGGGAGAGTTGGGGGATGCACGACAGCTCGACAGGATCGAGGGCGAATTCGTGAGCAAACTTAATTCAGACATCGATTCCTCATTCCGGCGTAGCGGGAATAATATTTACGCATCTTCGATTGATCTCAGTGTTGCCAAACTCGAGAAACATAACATGTAATTAAACATAGCTACTAGTGGTACTACCCGGCGTTGCCCGTATTATATCCGTTCTCTAATACTTATGTATACCAATCTTCATGGGGATCGGTTGAGCGGTATATAAGTTGATGTGCCGCAGCGCCATCTTGTGGCGAGTTATTACAAATTGGATTCGGCGAAAATATTATACGTATTCAAATGTATATGTAGGTGGTATACCTATTTTCATGGCAATCGGTTGCGCGGTATATAGTCCCTTCCCTTAACATCGAAAAGTGACCAAATAGTTCACTTTGTGATACCAGCACCAACTTTTAGTATGTTATTAAACAAGTTGTTTTCTCTACAAAACCGTCGGGACCCCAGCTGTATAGTGCCTGGATCCGCAGATATGACGTCATCAAAATGGCGGCCGCCGCATTTTGAAAACCCCGAATTATATCGAAACTCTTAGCCCTATGTGCATGTGCAAGGTGTCAAATGAAAGGTAATTAAGTGTTCTACAATAACTTCTTAACATAAAATCACCTGACTATCCCAGTTAAGACAATAATAAAAAAAAATGTGAAAAATAAATTTTTAAATACTCCATATTTTGATTATAGTCTGTAAATTATTCATTTTAGACAAAAACTATGTATGACAGAAATATGAAAAGGTTTATCAGCTTTCCATTAAAAAAAACAGAAAATTAATCGGATGGAAAATCCCTTAGTTAAGCCGCTTTTAGCAAGGCGCTCTCTCTCGCGCGTCGCGACGTCGCCGCGTCGTCTTGCATTGTTGCCGTCGTTATAACGGCCGCCCGCGCTGCATCGCACGTGTTACTTGCACGTAGTTGCCAATTTTACTTCACCTATGATATTCTAAATCAGTTCCACTGCAAATGCCCTCAGAGAAAGTTATTCGAATCCCCTTATTTGTGGATTAATTATATTACTAAGGAATTGTTATTGTTGTCAATTGTTGGTGTTATTGTTAATAGTTTTTTAATGGTGTTATTGTTTTTAGTTTTTTCTATTAATATTAAATATACCGTGATTTATTGAATCTGCACGAGTTGGTAGGTAGGTGACCATGAATCTGTCATTTTGCATGAGCTTTAGATACAATGTAGGTACAAAATCTAATGCTATCGTGGTTTTTTGACATTATAAATAAATAAGATCCGCACCCGACGTTTCGTCGATGTTGCAACCGCCGCTGTCCGGGGTAGGCTAGACACTGTCAGTCTACCCTAGACAACGGTGGTTGCAAAATCGCCGAAACGTCGGGTGCTCCAAAAAACTTCACGCGGTAAATCCATTTTTATCTTATTTATTTATAATGTAAGTACGTTTTGTAATTCCTGTAAAAAAATATGTTGTTTATTATTTACCGATTTCTTTTTATTATTTGACTTTTATAATTAGTTAATAGTTAAGGATTATGTCTGTTATTTTTAATAAACATTTTGTTATCCCCTTTTTTCACTGGGATTAAAGAAACGTACTTCGACAATAATAGGCACCAATTATGTAGCTATACCTTAATTTTTATGACGATCCGGTATTTTTTCATTATAAAGTTTGGATGATAGGTATCTACCTGTCAGTAAATCTGTTTACAGTGGTATGACAATTTCTAATATATAGTAGCATAAAATGATGACTACCTAGGTAAGTATTTGGTGTTTTAGTAGGCACCAAAGTAGTAAGGTACTTTCTTTTACTAACCAACTCCTTTATTTTTAGGTGACAAACGAAATCAAGATGTCAGCTCCTTTGCGATCTATGAAAATAATAGAAACGACTCCAGTTAATCCTACATTAAAATGGGAAGAATGCGTAATTTGTCAAAAGGACGACAACCAGCCCTTAATTATTCCAACGGCTCGCGGGTATCAGTCGCTAAGCGATAATTAAATTGAATATGCGAAGTATGATTCTATTCCATTTCATATGCATTTTGAGAATATTTACAAAACGCTTCAAGATAACACAGCTAAATACCATAAAACATGTCGGTTAAAATACGATGCCCTAAAAATTTCCAGGCTGAAAGCAAAGTCGAGCAAACTGCCGAATATAGAAATAATACAACCACCAGACATTGAAACGAGTATGAATACGAGGTCTAAAAAACCACAATGTTCGGACATCTATCAACAGTGTTTATTCTGCGATAAACCTGATATTCATCACTATGCGGTACTGTTACAAGATGAAGTACTTATGAAAAAATTACATTCTACCGATTTAGTTGCCATGGAGGCAAAGTATCATAAAGTATGCTACGTTAAACTTCTGAATAAAGTGCGAAAGATGACAAACAGGCAATCATCTGAATCAGAAAGCTCAACCAATCAAACAGCATATTATGGCTCCATATTCTCCGAACTCGTCTCTCATATACAGGAAATCTACCTATATAGCGCTGAAGCTCCGGTTTTTCATCTTGCTGACCTGGTCACGAAATTCCAGCATAGGAATCAACAGTTAGGTTTAGAAAAAATCGACCTCAACCGCACTCGACTGAAAGAACAGCTACTGAAATTTATCCCAGGCCTTCGCGAAGACAAAGTAGGCAGAGATATTTTGCTGTTTTTTGAAGGTGATGTGCGATATGCAATTGAAAGTGCTTGTCAGTATAGTGCGATGAGCGATGGCATGTGTCTAGGTCGTGCTGCAAATATTATTCGCAAACAAATGTTTGAAGAGTATCCCAAATTCAACGGTTTTTTAAAGACAAATTTTCTGGCAAAAATTGCGTTCCTAAGCAATGCATTTTGTTTTGTCGAATGGTATTTGAGGGTGCACTTACTGAATCTTTAGAGAAGTTTACTACCGAAGAATCCCAAATAGATAGACACTTGGTTGCAACGAACATTGCTCAGTTGATGAGGTTTAATTGTAAAAAGACAGTTACGCAAAGCGACAATAAACGGCACTTTTCCGATCGAGAAACGCCGCTACCATTATATGTTGGTATGAAACTATATAACGCTCATGCACGAAAAGACGTAATCGACAAGATGTTTGAGTTAGATTTAAGCGTTTCCTACCGAAGAATAACCCAGGTTACAGAAATGGTAGCAAGTAGCGCCTGTGACCAATACAAGCAGCAAGGATTTGTTTGCCCTCAAAACATGGAGAAAAATGTATTTACACGTGCAGCGATAGACAACATTGACCACAACACGTCTTCAAACACCTCTCTTGACTCTTTTCATGGTACATCCATATCTCTAATTGTACATCCTGAAGAAGAAACCAGTCAAGTGAAAATTACTCCATTGTACCTGAGTAAAAAAGATAAATACGAAGTATCACTTCCCGATTCATATACTAATATACCTCCAACGCAAAAACAACAATCGGACGTTCCTATGCAAACAATAAACTACGTAACTCATGACCAAAATACATTAAGCTCTGTTGCGAATACCAAGGATTGGTTAGACCACGTTACGATGGCTCTTAAAAATAATGAAGAATTTCTGCCTTGGGCAGCTTATAATTCCCGCAAAGAAAATTCAAAATTTATTTTTCACTTTTTTGTTATTATTTTCTTAACTGGGCTAGTTGGGTGGTTCTATGTTAAAGTGTTACTATAGAACACTTAATTACCTTTCGTTTGACACCTTGCATATGTATAGGGCTAAGAGTTTCGAAATAATTCGGGGTTTTTAAAATGCGGCGGCAGCCATTTTGATGACGTCATATCTGCGGATCCAGGTACTATACAGCTTGGGTCCCGATGATTTTGTAGATAGAATAATATGTTTAATAACATACTAAAACTTGGTGCTGGTATCATAAAGTTAACTATTTTTATGCTAAGAGAAGGGACCAGCGCGAGCGGCCGCGAATACGACGGCAACAACGCGAGACGACGAGCGGTGAGAGATCGACTTGCTAAAAGCGGCTTAACTAAGGGATTTTCCATCCGATTAATTTTCTGTTTTTTTTTAATGGAAAGCTGATAAACCTTTTGATATTTTTGTCATACATAGTTATTGTCTAAAATCAGTAATTTACAGAGTATAATCAAAATATGGAATTTTTCAAAATTCAATTTTCACATTTTCAAAATTATTTTCTTAACTGGGCTAGTCAGGTGGGCATAGTCGAAGGCTTTATTGTAGAACTTTTAATTACCATTCATTTGACATCTTGCACATCTACATAGGGCTAAGAGTTTCAAAATAATTCGGGGTTTTCAAAATGCGGCGGCCGCCATTTTGATGACGTCATATCTGCGGATCCAGGTACTATAGAGCTGGGGTCCCGACGGTTTTTTAGAGGGAACAATATGTTTAATAACATATTAAAAGTTGGTGCTGGTATCACAAAGTGAACTATTTTCATGTTAAGGGAAGGGACTAATAGAAGTTGATATGCTACAGCGCCATGTGGTGGCGAGGTAGAATAAAGTTAACAGCGCGAAAATATTATGCGTGCTCAAATGTCCACGTAGAACCGATTTTCATGGCGTTCGGTTGAGCATTATAGAAGTTGATGTGCTGCAGCGCCACCTAGTGGTGAGTTACGACAAAGTGAATGGCGCGAAAATATCTATGTCTACCAATGTTCATGGCGATAAGTCGAGCAGTTTAGAAGTTCACGTGCTGCAGCGCTATCTGCTGGCAAGTTACAATAAAGCTAAGTGTATACCAATTTTCGTGGCGATCGGTTGAGTGGTATAGAAGTTGATATGCTGCAGAGCCATTTGGTTACGAGTTACAGTAAAGTTAATAGCACGAAAGTATTACGCGTGCTCAAATGTCAATGTCTGGAAATTTTCATGGCGATCGGTTTAGCAGTATGGTCGTTGCAGATGTGTTGCAGCGCTATCTGGTGGAGAGTATAACGAAAATATTATTCGTGCCATATATGTGCCAACTTTCATGCTGATCGGTCAACAGGTGTCGGAGTCTATTAAGCTCGGACAGACAGGCAGATATACCAACATCCATTTTTATATACATATAATGTCGAGGATAAATGTTGTTTTCGTTATCGAAAACAACATTTAACCAGAAACAACTCTCCTTCGCGGCTTGGGGGTTTATCTTGACGGAAAACTATAAGCACCGTATTAGAGAGAGCAGTACGCGCACTTTCGAGCGACATGGTATTGCGGGGATAGGGTGCGAGGGAAGTGAGCAGTTTAATATTCACGCGGTGACAGGCGGGGGGGGGGGGGGGGGACCCCGTTCATAACCCGGGCAGTTCTAACGACATGGGTCTTTTTATCTGCCCGGGACATCGTGCAACGACAATCTCACATGTACCGGCAAGGTAGCGCATGAAGGGTGTATAAACGGGGACATGGAGTAGGATTCTCCGGGTTTCTACCCCCTCTGGCACCCCGGAAACCGTTTATTAAAAAACATTATAAATTTACAATTTCGCTTTAAAATTACTTTAATTGAGATAATATATTAGCATAATAATAGAAATAAGAAAAATCTAAATTTTACACATAATTATAAATTACACCGAGATATTAACAGTAGTACAAGACGATAGAAGAACATATAACATAACGTAAGTAATATTAATCAGTAATTTGAATGATTTTAACGAAATTTCTGATGGGCGGTGAGACGATGGATCCAAACCCTGCGATGGTCCCGACTTTCAGCTGCAAACGGCAGGGGCGCCGTTGGGGCCGTCGACGACCGAGGATCCTGTGAAAGTGCATTGACCCACGAGGGTGATGTCAGGGTGACTTCGGGCGATGAAGCAGTCTCGGACCGCTGCACGGGACTGCACCTCAATGGCAAAAATAAATGGCCACCACAAAATTATGTTGGACACCCATGGGCTAGAGAGACAAGTTTTGATATCATCGGTGTGCGGGAGCGCAGGGTAATGAGAGCGGGCGTGTAATGGGAGCGATGGCGATTAGACGAAACCCATGCCCATTCGGGTGACCTTTAAATCACTCGGCCGTTTCCGTCAACCATCGAGAGAGTTCGCCTGACGCGCTCGAGGCGTTAGTGCCCTGCGTTGTCACGAGGGACGATTGTGCGTTTTTCGCTCCGCGCTTATAATAAACTGCCGATTGCCAGCGTCCAGGTAAGCATGAAGATACATTTTTATTGTTTTATGTTTATACCTATTTCATACCTCAATTCGTCTTCTTTCCAGTGTTATTCGTTAAATTGTGATTAAAAATCGAATAAGATATTTGTATTATTACTTTTCAAAATTGCGAAAATTTTATTCAGAATATTCAGAAGAGGAAACTCTAAGTGCAATTTGTTTAGACGGGAAAGAGTAGGGAGATGTGGTACCGATGCAGAAGTTGAGGAAAGTAGAACCATAAAGAAGGTTCTGGCAGTTTTAGTCCAGCTTTTAATATTTGTGATTTGTGTTTGGATTCTTAACGGGTCTAGTTTTCCTTTCCTTTAATGATTTGATCTTTATTTAATTCTGTTGTTTCAGTAGTAATTTTTTTATTTGTGTTACTGTGTTAATTTTTTTATTCTTTGTAGGTATTAATAACTAATATTTGGTTTTAAAATTTGTTTAGCTTTATTTTTGGGAGTAAGTAAAAATTATTGGTCTCATTTCCCATATGAACGTTAAATGGGCTCTCCTTTCCCGCATGTATGGAGCGATTACCTTTTTTTGTAAAATATTTATTATACCCTAATGCATCGCTGTAGTTGATTTAAACTGTGGTGAAAAGTAGGTCCAATAAACAAGGTTAAAAATTATAAAAAAGTAAACATATGTGGTTTTTATCAACATTTTCCCTTAGTAGGTCCCAATTCATCCGCTGTCCCCTACCCAGCGGCCGTCGCTATGTAGACTAGTGGGAAACCACCATTAGTAGATGATGGACGCTGGCAACGTTGACGTTTGGCACACAGCGACTGAAAGTGTCCCGTCCTCTTTGCCGACGCGTCACCACCCACCAATTTCCACCCATCTTCAACCGGGTCTCAATATAAACGCCATCAAGGTGGTTCAGCAGTGTCGTCATCGACGCACTTCAACGCTCCCACTTATCGATATTTCGTTATGTAAACTGTCGGCAAACAATCAATTGCCTACGCGTGGTGACCTTGCTATCGGCGTATCTCTTATTAAGAGAACAAGAAAACTATATCAATACGAAACCCTCTTGATGAAAATTTGTTCTCTCTCCGTGTGTCTGTTTGCCCGTCCATCTGATGGATGGTTAAGTCGTTTATCTTGGACATATTTAAAGTGCTCCCTCACCGGGAGCATTCGCCTGTAATATAATATGTCTATATATTTCTTAACATTTTAGATTTAATTTTGAGCATTACGTTACAATACTGCCTCCCTGAATGAATAGCATTCGCCTATACTTTAACATAACATAGCATTCGCCTATACGTAACCAGTCGAGAGAACGGAGAAATCTGGTCGCAACTGGAGGTAAGGGCGTGAGTGTAAGCCCGCTGGGTAACTTTCCTGGGTATCTCGCGGATGAAACTTTGGCCTATTACGGGCATGTGGAGGAGATTGACGGTGGATTGTTTTGTCCTAAGTCTTCTGCGCTCACTTCACGGGGGATGATAGAACGATCATTTCGTTAAAACTTCCAGAGGTGACTTGTTCGCCCGTTGTAGTTGACAACTCTACTTGTATTTTAACATAGATTCGCCTGTAGACATATTGTATCATTACAGGTTGCACGCTGTAATGCTCGGATCTCCTCCCTTTATGATGTAATGCTCGAAACACGTAACGTTACATTACAGGCGAATGATCCCGGTGAGGAAGCACCCTTAAGCTTTTGTTTCAAGAATTTGTTTCAAAAGTGAAATGCATAATAAAACATTTAAACTTTGTTTAAAGCATCTTTAATATAAAAATATTGAGAAGAACCTTTTACAAAAACGTCTAAATTAGGTAGGTACCTTCTTATTCGAGATCTCCCGAAACTTGATACATAACTCCATATTTATGAGGCTGTACCCAATTACCTATTACGCGGATCACGCTGGGAGACAAAGAGAGATAATTGTATTATTACGTAATCTCTCTCCCTCTGGCTCACACCACGGTTTCATGCCTGTAGCAGAACCTTTCCTCTTTAGGCCTCTTTTGCCCTTCATTTCCGCTCACAGATAAAAGGTAATAAGGCAACAATGCTGCGGCCGGATTTTACCTATGTAATACGCAGTGTATATATATATCTTTACGCAAACCATAAAAAATGTATAGCGGCTTGATCCTTATCGGTCTAATAGAAACAAAAGAATAGAGAAGAATCTAATAGAAGCCAGGTACGTACCACTTTGGAATTGTCATCTGCAACGGGCGAACTGTCCCAAAAAATACCACCGTAGTCGTAAAAATACAATATCATCGGCTCTATATGTGAGACATCGTACATGCCAACAAGAAGACTTTTGAGGGGATGGAAAAAACTGAATAGCTTCATTCGCAAGATTTGAAAATATTTTTAGTACTGTTTGTAAATGAGATATTCAACCCAAATTTTACAGTGTGATTTTGGCTCAACAAGGCACGTGTGCACCAAATATCAAGTAGGTATTTAAGTCGTTGTCCTTAAATACTCGAAATATTGATTTCCAGATTGATATATTACTAGTGCCCCCCCCCCATGGTGGACCGGATCAATTTTAAGCACAATCATTTTTAATTCTTGCCATTCTCAAATAATGCACGCCAAATTTCAATTCAATCGCATTAAGCGTTTGGGCGCTATCGTGAATGAATACACAAAGACAGACACACACAAGTGCCTTCACAATACTTTCCATTCTCGTCGAGTAATCGGCGGCGAAAGTAAAACGCAAATTCGAATTTTTGGCGTGTACTAGGCCTCATGAATAGATCGACGATCTGTGGCCAAACTGCTACGCGTACCTGGAAGATTATTGCATCGTTAGGCCACTAAGACCTGTGTGTTAGGGTCGGTCCGACTTACGGATCAACACCCATCCGGCAGCCTCCACGCAGAAGTCCGTGCTCGGGTAGGACTCCGAAGTTCCCCTGTCCGAATCATCCTTCAAGCGCTCGTAGATGGTTTGCGCAACGTACGGCGACAGCCAATCGACTGTTTATTCCGACTGATAGCCGGGAGTCTGGAAACGGCTTCGTTTCATATAGATCTGGGGTTCATACAGAGTTGTTAGCCTTGCGGAAGCTGCTCACGACCAATCGGCTACCCGAAACTGGGTGAACAGCCGGGCAAAGGATGCCGTGGTCCGCGTTATATTCGCTAGACACCGACTCACCGCTACTTAAGGAAGAGGGCCGAGCAAGCGAAGTCTAACCTGTAACCATTCGGGAGACCGGAGTAATCTGGTTGTAACTGAACAAGTAAGGGCAGGATTGTCGGCCTGCTGGAGGATTAACCTGCAATGAGAAAATATAACGCTGTTATACACGGAAATACCCTTGTTTCAAAAGGGATAACGGGAATATATATATATTTCTTTCCCTTTTTATTTTTTTTTATTTTTTATTATTCATTGCCGAATATATGTGATATAAAAACTAGAGAGCTAGCTGCACTGGAACAAGTCCTGGCAATTAGTTGGGCAGCAGCAGTACTTAAATGCTAATGCTCATATCGGCCGTGTTTAATTTTAATTTTAATTATATATATTTTTACTTTCCTGACGACCTATCGGAAAGGAAAGTATTGTGATCGCGCTAAAAAAAAATTTTGAGATGAAGATGGGAATATATATTTTGAGACTCCCTGAGACGATTGAGACTATTTCCAGACCGATCTCTGTCTGTATGTATGTCTGTATGTCTGTATGTCTGTCTGTATGTATGTATTCTTCCACGATAGCGCACAGACGCTTAATCGGATTGAGCTGAAATTTGGTATATAAGCTTCTGTTAACCGTCGGAGGAACCCATTAGTTTTTGGAGTCCCTACGCCCTACGGTTGTGGTACCTCCTATACAAATTTGGGGTTCCCGGCGAAAAAATTGTTTCCGCGATAGCGCCCAGACGCTTAATCTGTCTAAGTTAAAATTCGACATAGAAGCTTCTGTTAACCATCGGAAGAACCTATTAGTTTTTGGGGTACTTACGACCAACGTTTGGGGTACCTGCCATACAAATTTGGGGTACTAGAGTAAAAAATGTCGCTGTTTTTTCGCACCTCCCCGGATACTAGTCAGGAAAGTCTTGGGGTGACACAACCGATTTTTTTATTTATATGATTATTAGTGATACTTATGCACTGTTAATGAATTGTTAAATTAATTAAATTAAATAAAATATAACATGTACTACTGTGGTCCGTACGTATGTATCAACATGACGCGTAACGGTGTAGTTACCATCTCACGGGCATGGTAACTACACCGCACATTCATTACGGCGCATAACGAGATGTTGCTTTTACCATGACAGCATGTTGTTACATACACTACTGTGAAAAAGTCTTCGAACGGTTACCCACAAAATAAACGAGGTGTCGTATTTTTGAAAGTAACTAAGTCAGCCCATTCCATTTTTTTGTCGGGCTTGTTCATTCATCGGAGGAGTCATAAAACTTTATTAGACATTTCTTCAACCTACCCGGGTTGGGAAAAATTTAGAAGAGTGGACAATGGTTAAATTTTCACAAAATGCCGTTCTTGTCTTTACCTGAAAAAGGGGTTGTATTCAATACTAATGTTATTTTTGAGTAGTTGCATATTGAGCACGTCGCAAAACGGTTTTTATGAAATAGTTTTTGATTCTCTCTGTGAATATTTAAAAAATATATAATTCGAAATACCGTCATTTAACCCTGCCACGGAAAAGTGTTTATATTGCTGTTGACCAGTAAACTCTTTTAATATATTTTATTAAAATGAATAAAATTAGTGCAATAGATCTACAAAAAAAAAATATTCACCATAAAGAAGGACATTCCGTGCGAAATATCCAACAACTGACTGGAAAATCTGTTTGTAGAATTTATAATGTGATCAAAAAATTCAAAAATACCGGCCAAATCGAAGACTGTCCGAGGAGTGGAGGACCTAAAAAGATTGACGAATAATCACAGCACTATTAAGTGGTCTCATACATGAGGTCAAAAAAAAAAATCAAGCCGTGATCTGGCCCAGGATCTTAATGAGTCTTGTGGCGTTTTGGTGACCCCATCGGCGGTTCGAAGAGTCCTGCTGAAAAATAATCTTCGAGGGTGTGTGACCAAGCGGAAACTATTACTTCGTAAGAATAATCGTCAGAGATGATTAAAATTTGCCAAAGAACATAAAACTTGGACCATGGACAGTGGAAAAAAGTCCTCTGGACAGACAAGTCGAAATTCAATTTTTAGGATTTTATCGCCGCCAATTCGTCCGCAGATGCCACGAAGAACAATATAAAGACAGGTGTTTGGCTGCAACAGTTAAGCACGGGGGAGATTCTGTTATGGTTTATGGGTATTTTTCGGTGAATGGGGTTGGACCCTTGGTCAGAATTCATGAAGGACTGCATTCAGACGGGTACATGAATTACTAAAGCAGTACAGTTGTTGGATTTTTTGCACTGAATGTCCTTCTTTATGGTGAGTAATATTTTTTTGTCGATCCATTGCACTAATTTTATTCATTTTAATAAAATATATTAAAAGAGTTCACAGGACAACAGCAATATAAACAATTTTCCGCGGCAGGGTTAAACGACTGTATTTCGTATTTTTTTTTTTTTAATATTCGCAGAGAGAATCAAAAACCATTTCACAATAACCGTTTTGCGACGTGCTCAATATGCAACTACTCAAAAATAACATTAGTATTGAATACAACCCCTTTTTCAGGTAAAGACGAGAACGGCATTTTGTGAAAATTGAACCATTGTCCACTCTTCTAATTTTTTCCCAACCCAGGTAGGTTGAAGAAATGTCTAATAAAGTTTTATGACTCCTCCGATGAATGAACAAGCCCGACAAAAAATTGGAATGGGCTCACTTAGTTACTTTCAAAAATACGACACCTCGTTTATTTTGTGGGTAACCGTTCGAAGACTTTTCACAGTAGTGTATGTAAGGTTATAGTCAGTTACAAGAATCATGTTGAAGCTAAAATACTACACATTATTTTAGAATTACCGGTACGGAGTATTGTGAAACAAATAATCAAGTAATGGAGTTTCATCAAAATTCCTTGTAATTCAACGAAATTGAATACAACTGGAACATTATTAATCTGTAAACAACCGTATTAATGAAACGGTAATTTAGGAAGAAATCCAATATTTTTCTCAGTGTGGCTATTTCGCGGTAAGGCGTTGGTTTCTTACGGGCGAGATTCGCCCCAAGTCCTCTACGCTCACCTCACGTGAGACAGAACTATCAAATATCGTTAAAACTTCCTGAGGTGACGGGTTCAGCTCCATTGTAGTTGACAGACAGAGGACTATTATCGTCCTAAGTTATCTACGCTCACCTCATTGGAGATAGAACGATCAAATATCGTCAAAACTTCCTGAGGTGATGGGTTCGCCTGTTGTAGTTGACAACTCAACTTGCTGCGCTTACCTTTAAAAATACCCCTCTTGCGCTTACGCCATCCAGCTTGTCTTAGTTACGCCCTTTGCAGCATCCATTAGTCTTTTTCCAGTCTTCAGATGTATCTAAATAAACCACGCCATTGTTGTTTCAAATGTATATCTCGTACTTCAAATATCTCATTCCTTTACTCGATATTTATTTTTATTTCTGAACCTAGCAGCGAGACGGAATCGTGACTAAAAGGTTTTAAAATGAAGATGGACGTCGCCGGTACGTTTGCCATTTCTCGAATTTGCATAATCATTGTGGGGGGAATTGGATTGGCCGAGACGAAATAAAACCTCTCGCTGTTCGATCGCCCAGAAAACAAGAGCAACAATCCACTAAAACTACGTTAAGGTCCCCATTCATGGGCACTCCATTTGGCTTCGGTGGACGACGAATTCTTGTCCCACTCACGATCACTGCTCGGCGCGAAGCCACTCCATATTTTTGTCAAGTGTGCTACAACTATTATACACTACACAAGATAATTTTTTTAGTCGAATGAAGTTTTATTAATCGATAATCGATATGGATAGTGAAGAGAAATGTTTGCTAATGTCAGTTGCTGCTTATATTATAATTAAAAACATTAAAAGGTGGCTATTGCAGCATCATGATGAGTACTTTCTCAGAAAGATGGTGATTATCTGTACATCTCAATCACCTCCAAAACAAAGTCGTTTTCCGACATTATAAATACGGCAGAGCGTCCAACCATCACCACAGAGTCCGGCCGACTGAGCTTAAAATGGAGTGCGGTTTTGACACTCACAAGCAGAGCGGCGTGGAATGGCGCCACGCTGCACACGAGTTTTGCATTCACAATGAGTTAAGGCGTGGGCATATTATCGGACGCGTCCGTCAGCCGCGGCTTGTGGACGCGACTGAAAGGTATCTGTGTAATAAATTTCTATTGAGCCGTGCACATTATCGGGTGTCAGTCGCGAACGTGACCTCAAGGCTTCGAACGTCCGATAGAGATCCGCAAGCCGCGTCCCAAACGACTGTGCATACTATTCAGTCGCGTCCGTAAGCCGCGGCTTACGGATGCGTCCGATAATATGTTTGCTCCTTTAGACTGAAGCCATTGGAGCCGGGCCGCACTGGATTTGAAAGGATATAAAGTACTTACAAATCGGTCTCATTTTTATCAAAATCCAGTTCTGATGATTGCATCCATGAGAAATTGAGGGAACTATTCAAGTATTATCATATGAAGTTGAAAATTTACATGTTGGTTCAATTCCGATGACAATGCATTTTTTAATGGTAAGAATGACCTAATTCTACACCCTGGGTTGGTTTTCGACGAGGGGACTCTTCAACGGTCAACAGCACAGACACGAAATCTCGACAGCTCTAGTTGCAGGATTACAGACGTGGCGGACGGTCACAGCGGCCCAAGAGGGTAAGCCCCTCTTTGAGAAGGTCTACCAGATAGGTTGAACCGTGAGTTGGGCAGGCCAGATGACAGAAAGGATTTGGCCAACACCACCCAGGCTCAACCGGGACCATTAGGAACCACTGTACAACAGTGATTTTAATATCGGAGAACTAATAGACACAATGGTCCCGATTGGAAAAATCAAATAAATTATTGTAATTTTTCCAGCATAAAATTACCAACCAAACATAAAACGGTATAATGTACGACCGGAATTCCGATTATTTTATGTGCGGCCGGTGATTTTTGTGAGGGAAAAGATACGATCGTCAATTTTACATTCCGCCCTAACGCACTGCGCTGTTTCGTTCGCATAAACTATTTGCCGATATTATTTTACGAAAAATGCAATCGAGCCCAATATCGAAGTAGTCAGAGGAGTACAGTCTACAAAATATTATTTGACAAAAGTGTCATTAAAACGTCATAAAATAAACAGTGATTCCCAACAAGTTGTAACCGTTTATTTTACTATGGAGATCGATTCTACCTGCGTGGAACACTAGGTATTAATTAGTGTAACAGTAACAGTTCGATTTCGAAATCATCAGTATTTAGTGCGTATTTTAATATATCTGTCTGAAATACACATTTTACAATTATTGTTAGGTACCTATACTGCAATATTTACTCGATCGTTGGTGGTATAAAGTTCAAGATGTTATGATCGAACCCGGTGCAGCGGTCAGTTTGTGCCTTTAAAGCGATTGTTTAATAGTCATAGTCGGTTAGCTACTTACCATGTTAAATTCGGTGATTACCGATTTCGATTTTACAATTATAACAATAATTGTAAAATGTGTACTTCATACAGATATATTAAAATACACACTAATTACTAATAATGTCGAAATCGAACTGTTAGGGTTTCACTAATTAATAGTCCTAATCGTTTAGCTACTTACCAAGTTAATGATCATTGCGTTCGCATTATTATTATCAATTCAGTCAAAGCTTTCATTTTTTATAAGTAAATTTTGACAAATAATTTTGTTACTTTTTACTAAAATAAAGATTTTTCCTAAATTAATTCTATTGCTTATTCAGCTGTCATTGAAAGATTCGGAAGAAAATGTTATTATTAGTGTTTTTGATTGAAAATTGATACGTATAAATAATAATTATTATTAAGCGGTCAAGGCGTTTTAGACTAACCATATCAAGCCATTATTAGACATTCGACGATAGGTGTGAAAAAGGTACTAATGTGCTAACGAAACTTTTGTCAAATAGTATTTCGTCGACTATAATTTTGAATAGAAAAAAATAGAAACTGTGTAGATACTGATACAAGCAAAATGGACATGTTGTCTTTTCGCCGTCAAAAAACATACGAGATTCTTATTTTACGTATCATCGAAAACCATAAAATAATATTAGTAAAGCAACGTAAAAGACACAAAACGAACGGGGATGTGCCGGGGGCAGACAAAAGCATTTGGTAGCGTGAAACGTATTGAAATGAAAGCGAGACATGACT
This sequence comes from Micropterix aruncella, assembly GCA_944548615.1. NCBI lineage: Eukaryota > Metazoa > Arthropoda > Insecta > Lepidoptera > Micropterigidae > Micropterix > Micropterix aruncella. The sequence continues at coordinate 23,841,897 of OX155965.1, forward strand.
GAATCTACTGCGGAGTTAGTTTAATTACGAGCTATTATTTATCTTGCATTATACTCGTACAAGCTATTATTTACCTGAAAATGTTTCTTAGTTTGTGTAGGTCATACAAAGCGAACTCTACTGTATATATATAACTAGCTGACCCGTGCCCACTTCGTTGGGCGGGAAAACTTTTTACTTGTGATGAAATTATGAGTGTGGTTTGGTTAGTACTGAGTGCTATGATTTATTTCCTGACAGACAAAAGAAGGGTTATATTTTTACTGCATATGTATGTATGTATTTGTATGCCAATTTGACTATATTACCGTTATTTTTAAGTGTCTTATCTCTTTAACCATTTATGCAGTAAAAGTGAAAATATATGCAGTAAAAGGGAAAAGTCTTTTGTTTTAAACACTTGAGGCGATAAATTTACTTATTTTGATATGAATTCATAATTGTTGATAATATGACCAATAAACATGACCTAACGATTTCAATTATTATTTTTACATAAAATACTACTTTTTGTGACTTAAATATAAAATTTGGACGTATGCTGTCGCTGATTATTTTGTAGGCATTATCAAGCTCTACAACTTTTCTCTAGAAATTAATTATATATCAAAATTAATTACATATAGTTTTCGCTCGTCCGTTTTTTCTCAGAGTTACTTTGCAAATCTGACTACCACGAAAAAGTCTTTGCATTTTTTGGATTAATGTATACCCTATGACACTCACAATTAACGTGGATTTCTATTGGTAAAAGAATTTTCAAAATCGCTTCAGTAGATCCAGAGATTTGTGAGGGACCACCCCTCACTAGACTCCAATTGCTCGTGAGTTTGCAAACCGGGGTTTTCTCCGTAGTAAAAGTCGTCTTGTTGTAGTTGAAGTAGTTTATTGCAGAAGGTGTTTGATGCTTGCCAGTTGTAACGCTTCGAATGCTAAGTCGCAGTGTGTGTAGTGTGTGAATGACGATGATGATCGCGGCTGAGTATTTGAAGATTGATATCGCGGATAATGAAGAGACTGTTCGATGATGATGAAGAGCGCGTGTACTTGTGGCGCGTGTACGCGTGTACTTGTGGCCAGAGGATTTTCGCGAAGTATTAGCGTGGCGGAGGATCGCCAGAGGATGATGATTAATCGATCGAATATATGGGTTTATATAGCGCATTAAATGATGCAATACAGTAGACGTGGGGGAAGTGAGTATGTCCGATTGAATCGATCAGGAGAAATGATATTAGTCATCGGCTGTGTCTGCATTAATTGCCGAAGTTATATGGAATTCAATGTCGGTTGGCGCGTGTAATATTAAGTGTGTTTGCGGTTATGGATTTCTAGAATCTAATTCTTTTGTTGACTCGATATGTTGGGCGAAGTACCAACAGATTACTTCCTACAACGTCACAAACTTTACCTCTTTATAATATTAGTATAGATTATTTGTATTACGGGTTTTAATAAAATATTTGTGGTGTATGTATTGATCCATACAGATACATGTATTTTTCCGGAATGTACTCAACAAGACCTTTCATTTGATACTAAACACGATATATCTATGTCAATTTATTGACATTTGCACATCTTGGCAACTACTTAAGTGATATTTGGAGAGTTAAGGTATCGTATGACACTTGGCATGACATAATGATTCTAACAATATTATACATGTCTAAATCGGTTCAAGCGTTTAGAAGTTATGGTGGAATAAATAAACGGAAAATATACATAGATGAACCCTGAACACATTACACTACTTTTTGTTAGGCAGGTGTGTAAAAATAAAAAATAAAAATAAACAAACACTATATAATGCAAATACAAACGCTACAAGATATCTTCAGGATTTCTCTTTTTCAGGACACACCTATTATTTTCATTTGATTATGTACAAAACCATATATATGTATGTTAATTTATTGACATTTGGACATGTTGACAACTACTTACTTGATATTTGGACAGTTTAAGTGCCCTAGGACACTCGGCATTACATAGCGATTCTAACACTACTACACACGTCTAAATCGGTTCAAGCTTTTAGAAGTTATGGGGGAATAAGAAACGGAAAACATACATAGATGAATCCTGGTCACATTGCACTCCTTTTACTTTCTTGGCAAGGAAATTATTGTGGACGTATATTTGTGTGTCTATGTGTCTGTCTGTCAGTCTGTTCTATTTCTCCACGATAGCGCCTAAACGCGTTGTCCGATTGAGCCTAAATTTGGTATGCAGGCATCATTTGATCGTCGCAAGAGTTAAAATCGGTCCGGCGCGCTAGTCATAGCGCAAAATCACGCGGCGAAATTTTGGAACGCCGCCAAAAAAAAACTGCCGCCGTATTAAAGAAAATACTCCGGGAGGGGGGTTGAAGGGAACAAGGGGGTAGGGAGAGGGGAAGGGGGAGGTGGGGGGAAGGGGAGGGGGAGGATTAGTGGAGGGGGGGAGGAGAGCGGGAGAGATTGAGGGGAAAGGTTTGGGTTGATGAGGGAGGGCGAAGAGCGGTGGGAGAAAGGGGTGTAAGAGGAGGATGGAGGGGTGTAGTGGTTGGAGGGGGAGTGAGGGTGGGTTTTGGGGGTGTTTAGGGGGTAGCGGGGGGGGGGGGCGGATGCTTGCCGAGAAAGTCTTGCGGTGACACAACCGATTTTTTTGTTGGGCAGTCGTGTAAAAAGTTGTGTACGTCCACATTGTGAAATAATGAAATTTACTTACGAACATGAGCCCTGAACTAGTTACACTCCTTTTTTTTAGGGCAGTCTTGTTATAAATAGTTACAATATACTTACACTGTATGTAGGTATACTACTACTGAACGATATAGCGGAAATTGAATATTATTTTATTTTGCCGTGCGCGAACAGGAAATGAATCCTAAACAGTTCTGTTTTGAAGAAACTACTCTGAATGGGCAGAGCGACATAAAAGAGAATTTCCTTGGCTGGAAATCAATTTCCTGTAACCTAAATCAGTCGATCAAAAGCGTACCTATATCGTCGAAGGATTGTTTATTTACATACTTAATTTCTTTGCGATTGAAACTATTTTATCTCACTTTTTACTTTCCTGGCAAGGAAAGCATTGTGGACGCACTTCCGTGTGTCTGGATGTGTGTATTCCTCCACGATAGCGCTCAGACGCTTCGTAGGATTAAGCTAAAATTTGGCATGCAATTATTATTTAATCTTCTTAACTTCAATCTGCTTTTACTATTAACTTATTTTAACTTACATAATACCATTGACCATATATGTATGTTATTATATTGCCGTACTCGCAATGTATTGCCGTACATTGCTCAATGCCATACTACATACATTTTGCCAGCTAGGATTTTATCACGAAATGCAACGTATAGGATATCACTCATAGTTCCCAACATTTATTAATCTAAACAAGCCTATAAGGTATCCTATTTCAAAATAAGATAATTATATTAAAAACGAATTTTTAAATTATAGTTTTTATTATTTGAAATATTATTTACATAAATAAATCAACTTTAATTCGGTATACAGGTTTTAGTACATAATAAGTACAAGCTTTAAAGTTCAAATAGACTAATAGATGGCATTCTATTATCTTCGTATTATTATTTCAATGATGTAATTAGCCTATATGAAATGCGATGGATAGCAGTAATAATTGAATGGTATTATTGTTATCATTAGTATATCAATAATGGTTTTTTTTATAATCAATTAGTCCTTTATAAAAACCATTCAAATTACCAATGCTATTACAGATTGCCAAATTAAATCGCTATTAGTTTGGCAGGATAATGCTATCAGAGCTACCGGCAAGTCGCCGGCGCCAAAAGTTTGCAAAAACGTAGTACGGCATTGAACAATCTGACTCTTAGTATACTCAATGATAATGCAGACACTGAACGGTACATAATTTTTATTTCGACATAACAAATTACTTCTGGTAGTCGACGACAATTACTTTTCTGGCCAACGAACGGTAAGAGAATGTATTGTGAAGTCACTTTTTTTGACGACGGAAATATCCATTTTGATCCCCCCTCCCCCCCCCCCCCCCCCCAATCAATTAAAACCATTTCAAATTGAAGTTTGTGTGTGTGGCTGTGTGTCTGCTTGGCTGTGTGTCTGCTTGTCTGTGAGTGCGCGTATGTATGTGTGTATTCCTCCACCATAGCGCTTAAACGCTTCATCCGATTGAGAGCGTACCAGGGGGCCCGCTAGTCATACTTTAATCTAGAAATATTGGACGTAGATACTTGAAATACGGTACACAGATGCGTCGTATGGTCGATACCACATTTTTTTATATTGGTTGCAATAGCCCTTATACGTACAAGCGACTTAAAAAAACCGACGTATTTATAAATGAAATAGTAATGTCGAGCCGCCCGAGGTTAGCTGAGAAACGAACCATACCGGAAAAGAGGCATTGTAATACCACGAAAATTTTAATTTCCATTTTAATACCACCGCTTTGCATCGCATAGCGTCGTAATATACATTTTCAATAAATTTGGCGCTGATGCGACCCCCGCATCAACGCCACCTGCATTTCGCCGACGCATAAGGGCTTCCAAAACATTCTATGGAGTTGCGCAATCTCATACCACATATAATCAATGATACCATAAAATATTCTATTATGTCGATTTCGATGAAATTGCCTTTCTCCTCATCGCAACTAGTAACTTCCTTGTATTACATGAAACGCATGTAAAGGGCTCTCTAGACCAGGGGTCTCCAAACTACGACCCGCGGGCCGGATACGGCCCGCCTAGCTACTTTATCCGGCCCGCGCACATTTGTGTAAACATCCCACGCGAGCGCGAAGCGGTGCCACCAGGCACTCATCATTCGACATCGAAACGACAAATACAAAAAGACAAATACAAAAAGGAAAACATAATTGACTTTTATAAGTGCCTTCCTGAAGATTACCCTAACCCTAAGAGACTGGCTCGAGGACTACTATCAGTGTTCGGAACGACGTATTTGTGTGAAAAACTTTCTCAAAAATGAAGTACATCAAATCAGTTTACCGCACAAGGCTCTCTGATGAACGTCTACAGTCTCTTTTAATAATAAGTACTTTAAAATTCAACCCCAGTATTAAAGATATGATTGATCGACATGTGTCACATTACTAAACATTTATTTTTAAGCTATTGCATAGCTTTTATCGCGGGCCTGGCCAGCGCGGCGACCGAATGAAGAAATTTCTTAACGAAAATTAATGATTTTAAACTGATAATTACATCTAAACGAGTACTGCTTACTATTCGAAAAAAATATATGTTAAACTAGAACATTTTCCTAATATTCTTAGATTTGAATATTTAAGATTTTGTTTATATTACATAGTGTAATGATTTTGTGAAATTAGGTCTAACCGAACACAAAAACGACTACCACGCAAATACTATCTGGCGTATTATTATGAAACCTGCACCATTTTAAAGATAATTTAATTATCTATCTTTTTATCTACGACTTTTTTTCGAATAATCCGTTTTTTTTGCTTTATTGAATAAAAAATTCGTGCGCGGCGCTCTATCGGAAGTTCGGAATAATTTCAACGTTTTCCGATATAGCGCAGTTATCTGATATCAGAAAAAATAAAATAAATAAAATAAATAAATAATTATAATTGCATAAGTTGTTAAAAATGCTATGCAATAGCTTTACCGCGGCAGTCCCCGAGTGCCACACGTATTTTTTTTTTACAAAATTGTTTTATTTTTCTCATTATTATACTAAACATTACTCAAGGAAAGTACCTACAGTATTTCGAGTTTAAAATTTATTAAAAAAAATATATGGACAAAAATACGTTTGATTCTGGCCCGCCAATATTATTTGACAAGTTAATGTGGCCCGCCTGTAAAAAAGTTTGGAGACCCCTGCTCTAGACGATCAAGCATGCTTGTCAAGCATCGCGTCGCGGGCTGGGAAGGGATCGTAAACCGCAGGAAATATGCAAATATATTTTTATTATATTTACCAAAAATGCCTAATGGGAGTTACGTTAATTAGGCGTAATTGATTGATGAATGACGTTACTCCCTGGTATAAAACTACAAAGTTAGGTATTTTTGGTAAACATTAAAAAATATTTGCATATTTCCTGCGGTTTACGATCCTCTCCCAGCCCGCGACGTGATGCTTGACAAGCATGCTTAATCGTCTAGAGAGCCCCTAAGGGAAGGTTAGTCAAATTATCGTCGGATTCATATTTAGAATTTTATTGGAATATTTACAAATATAGTAACATTCTCTTTTATGGTAGCTAAAGGAATTGTGTAAAAAGTTTTCTCAAAATCACTTTTTACCGTCTTCATAAAGTATAATGGAAATTGTACTTAAATAGGCATAGTTAAGAATTTATAGATAATATATTTTCGGAGTAAAGCTAGAAAAAAGACTATCTAGTGAATACTTATTTTCATAATCGGCCATGAACATTCCGACGGCATAGTGGTTAGGTAGGCAACCTAACTAACCACTATCTTATATTGGAAGGTTCCAGGTTCGATTCCCGGTTGGGTCACTATTTTCCGTTGGTATAAAAATAACGGAATCGCATTTTAATACTGTGTATTGAATGCAATGACAAGACACAGATTTACACACGTGTTACTCGGACACATACATATAAACACTTCACAGTAGGGTTAGTTGTAAGAGATTGTCGTATGATAATAAACATGCTCGTTGTGAAATGTCACAAATTGTGAAATTTCACAATGAGAGGGTTTTAACTTCAAAAATAAGGCTTACAGCCTGATTCACGATGTTTCTACTCTTAAGCAGAAACAAGCAATCAGGCTGGTTTACTTTAGCCATTTTCACAGCTTGATGTCGTATGGCATCTTGCTGTGGGGTCATGCTGCTGACGCTGATAAAATATTTATACTACAAAAACGAGCCATCCGCGCTATTTATAAATTAGGTGCTAGACAGTCGTTACGCGGAAAATTTAAAGAAATCAATATTTTGACACTTGCATCTTATTACATCTATGAAAACTTAATGTATGTGCATAAAAATAAAAAACTGTTTTTAAAAAACTCTGATAGGCATGGTGTCAATACTAGAAATAAAAATAAACTTGCTGACCCTAAAAGTCGACTCTCCAAAACCACAAAATCATTCAAAGGGTAATGTATACGCTTCTACAATAAAGTCCCAGAAAACATGCACAATTTATCTGTGATACAATTTAAGTCATTTATTAAGAAGAAGCTGTACTCAAAGGGCTACTATAAAATAAGTGATTATCTAGACGACAAAGACCCTTGGAAATAAAATGGTCACCTCGATGATTTATATCATGTTATATATCACAATAAGTTGTTACAATGTCATAATAATTTAATTTTTATATCATTTATGTACGTCAAAAAGTTACGATTTCGTACTATTTTGAATAAAAAACTTATGATTATGATTATGATTACATTCATTACTTATATTTTGAACTAAAAGAGATCGGGCATTTTGGGCCCATTTTCCCAATAACTAGTAAATCATATACCAATGGAAAGAACTCTTTATGTAGAACATTTATTACTCGAACGACTGATTTCAATTATGAGCTGTTTCTGAGTTAATACTTATCTAATTAAATATGGCTAATTATCTATATCCCCTAGGGCACCAAACACATCCAGGCATTGCATTTTAATAACTATTTAAACAAAAATCATTGCAGAATAGCCGAAACGATAAAGTACAGACGCTGCGTGATTACTAACTATATATTCCAAAGAATGCTCGAGTTTGTCAGCAGGATATGGAGGGGAAATACGGGGATATATATCTTGAACTCTGTAATTTGTCTCATGATTTCACTCCCGCTCTGTTTCCTGACGTATGTAATATAATAAGGTCAGCTATCCATCCAGTGACCGTACATCATAATATACAACCATTTATGGGTCTTCACTGCAAATAATATATTTTAAATAAATAATTAGCATTTCGTGTAATTGTGCATTTCGTGCATTAGGGTATTTTGTATAATTGGCCATATTTTAGAAAATTCCGAACTTTAATACTACAAAACGGCTCATATTTGAAGTAAGTTGTAGTAGTCATAAGCATTGTAGATCTGAAAAGATTGTTGTTAAATAAATAAAAAAAAGATAAATAGATCTTTAGAATGGTAAAAACGTTATTGTTATTGGAGAGATGGGCCCAGAGCCCATACATTTTTGCCCATTTTCCTTTGCATTTTTCTAACACGCATGTAAATATAGCGATTTCTTATTTAGGGAGTATTTTTTATTTTTTACGAAACTGATCTTACAGCATCAAATATAAAAAATCCCGACGTTTCGACAGAATTTTACAACCATTTCGGCATCGTCGCGTTACTATTCTTAGTGATGGAATAAAGTGACGAAACATAATAAAAAGGCCGAAAAATAATATCTAGGTACATAATTTGCCATGTGAGGCTATATTATGGTTTATGACGTAGGCGTAAAAGTAAGCTTCGGCGATAAAAAGTTAACAAGCTTTAATAAGGCTATGTTTCATGTGTCATAAAACTACCAAGTAAAAGTCATACTTTTTTGGGATGGGCTTCTCTTTTAGGGCACGGGTCATCTGCTTGCAACATCGCGTAAGCGTAAGAAGAGATTGGCTGGCAATCTGCCACATATATAAACTGCTTAGGGGGTTGGTTGATAATCCGACCATCCTTAGAAGAATCGGTTTGTTTGTACCCGGCAACTACATCCGTGCTAGGACTCACGTATTGTTCGCGTTACCGCGAGCTAGAACTAACATCGTTCAACACTGCTTCACGATGCGGACGCTTCGTACCCTAAATGCACTATGTTCGGCTGAGCCAGAATTGGATATTTGGACGGTGAACTTAGCACAACTTGCAAAGTATTGAAATGGCATTTCTTAGTAATCAAATAAATTAGGTAAATATGTTGTATGCAGCAGAAAATTTTGTTAAAAAGTACTACCTAGTATAGCAATAGATTAATATTAATAATATTATTATTAATATTAATAATATTAATTGCATAAATTAATAATATAACAGCTGTCATTTCATTTGTTTAGATTTTGGGTGCTCGTGAGGATTGGCGGTAACAATATTGGAACCTGGTGCCATTGAGTTAATGTGAATTTCTGTTAGTCGATTGTATGAATTAATTTCGGAACCACATAGAATAAGGTCCTGTTTAGGAATTTCTTTCAAAAACATTGTAAACTACATTTTACTATTTTCTTCACTTTCGATTGTTTTCGTAATGTTAATCTTTTCTAAAAGTATTAATGCATTTAACTTCAAAAACAAGTGTAACAAAATGATTTTAAGAAAATCTATTCTTTATCTCTTCTGTAAAATATTTTTTTTATATTAATGTTGTTTTCAAAATAACCAATTCAATTCCAGTAGGGTCTATTGGGAAAGACTTTATATTTTGCCTCGACCACATAATAGGACTCCATTCAATAATAAATCAAAGACTGTCGCGGTTGTTTGAATTTATAAATAATATTTTTATCTTATTTATTATGTCAAACAATTCGTTTTTTCAACTTACAATATTATGTCAACGAATTTACCGCGTACAGTTTGTAATACCCGAAGTCTCGGTGATGTTGCTACCGCCGTTATCCAGGGTAGATTAAGTCCACCCTGTCAGTCAGTCTACCTTGGACAACGGCGGTTGCGACATCGCCGAAACGTCGGGTGTTACAAATTTCACGCAGTAAATTCGTTTTTATCTTATTTATAAGGACTTTATTCATTCATTCAGCGCTCTTTCTACTATATACAATGACAGGACTCGCTATGGTCGCGTAGGTGGAATAGTAAGGCCCCTCTGCGCATGCCTCAATCTGAAGGCTACAGAGCAAAACAGCCCGCAAAGCTGAAAGCTTTTTCAGTTTGTGTTGAAACGCCGCGGGGGGAGGACGCGCGCCTCGTCTCTCCGTATTAGATCGCGATGTCTGTCTCTTCATCGGCAATCTCCTCTTCAGCGCTATAAAATAAAATAGCGTATCTTCCCACCCAAATTTCGCTATTCTTCGAGTTTCGAGTGAGAGAGAAAGAGCGGTGCGGCTCGTGTTTACTGCGAAAGGAGGCGTGTCTCGGAATAACATTAGGAGCGTCCACAGCGAAGAAAGTAAACAGAATAAAGCGAGTGTTCCCGTTCCGCGAGGTTTAAACTTTCGCGGAAAATATTTAATCTACGCTGAAATCCGCGCGTCGCGAAAAATTCGCCAGCGGAGTTGGCGGAGCGCGGTCCGCTAACTTTTCTTTAATGTCGCGATGCGTGTGCAATAGTTAAATCGAGTAGAATGTTGGCGAAGATTTCCGACGGAGTCTTTAGATTTGCATGCTAGCATGACTTCAACCGAAGACGTCTTCATTGATCGCAGCGACGAAGATCAGGTGAGTCTCTTTATATGGAATCGTTTTCCTTAGAAGGTTGTATGGCGAAAAGATAATCAGCTGTTCATACATCAGCCCCGGATTTACGATTTTTCCGAGCCGGGGCAAAAACTTGACATTGACGCCCCTCCTCTCCAGTATTTGAGATTAATGATTTTGAAATACTCACAAAACAAATATACTGGATGGGATTTTTTTGTAACAAACAATTTTGGGTAAAAATACAAAATTCTAGGATTATATATATATATATATATATATATATATATATATATATATATATATATATATATATATATATATATATATATATATATATATATATATATATATATATATATATATATATATATATATATATATATATATATATATATATATATATATATATATATATATCTACGTCATTGGCCGATTCTCTTGCACTGAATCGCACATTAAGTGTACCTACTTAATTTAGAATCCGAATATTTTACCTACTGATGCCGAACCCGCATAGCTCTCCTACTTCATTGGACCGTTTATTAAGAGTCTTTGTATATGTAATGTTTCAATTGCTTTGGCTATATTTGTAATTTACACGGTTTTTCGTTCGGTTCCGGTACTTTAAAAAACGGGGAAAGACCTGCAACGTACCGAAACGTCCATGAAACACTCTTTCATTAAAAAGTAATTAACCCGTGGGTGCTCGCGTGGGGCGAATAAACACCCCGCAAAAACGAAAACATGGTAAATTTTAAATATTATTGAACACCCAGTATTTAAAGTTTGGCTATCTTCGTAAAATATTTAAATACGTATCACAGTCGATAAAAATACTATTCAGAAACCATACTTACGTATTATAAATAGGTATAAAATAAAATCGGATGTGTATTAAATCGATTGCGGCTGTAGTTAGCCAACGTTGGATAAATGAAACGGTTCACAGCCACTCGACTAATGGAATAAATCAAAGTTGTTAAAAACGTTCAGCGAGAAAAATCGGCGATCTGCGAACACATGTTTAATAGCGGAACTAAGCACTGGGTGTGTTTTAAATTCCATTGTGTTATCTAAAGAACAATTTTATTTTCACGGCATTATCCGGGAAGTCATGGAAACAAGAAGAAGCCCGAACTTTAATAGAGATGACGGTTTTAAATTTTCTAGTACTTAAAGCCCTCTTCTTAAAATGTTCTTAATGCCCATTGCCGAACCCTGGACGTAGCGCAGCATATAGTGAGTGTTGTGTGCACTTCACAGCCGACTTAAAAATTCGCGCGCTTCGAACCAGCCGCCCCACCACCGTTATACTATGAACAGTGACAGCGGTTTGCCGCCCACCCGGGGAACAACGGATTGACGGCGCTTCAGTATCCTGGACAACGGCGGTTGTGGCATCACCGAAACGTCGGGTGCTACAAAGTTCACGCGGTAAATTCGTTTTCAAAACCTATTTATAATGTCAAACAACCGCGATAGTCTTCGATTTTTAACTTTATTAACCCTTCATGTAAGCCACTCTAGTGTGACCGGGATATATCTTTCATATTTTTTTGTATTTATAGACAAGGTAAATCTAAAGCGTCATTACGCCTAATTTTGAAGTGACTGACAAGTTTCTATTATTTTTTGTTTATTTGGAATAGTTTTGTATGAGGATTGTCAGAAAAGAGACCAAAAAGTGTCTACGTTTATTTTAATTTCGTTTAATATGAAAATTTATACTTTTTCATTCTTTTTTATTGCCTATCTGTTCCCTATAAACTAAGTAATTTTAAACATAATTAGAAAAGATACATTTTATTTTAAAATTTAATATATCACATATTCCTTTTAGGGTATGTTGATTAACCCAGGTGACCCACCCCGTAACCAAAATTAAGCGCTACCAACAGCGGGTTAAGAACAAGTTCAAATTGTTTAGGAGCGGTAAACACGTCACCTTGTATAGGTCGCGGCGACCCGCTCGCCCGTCTAGATTCCTTCCATAGTCCGACTCGTTTGTGAGTATATTAGGGAATGTTATTGACGCCTCACATTGCACAGTATACAGTCAGTAGCTACTCTTAGAAGAAAATTGAAATCGAAGCGAGCGACGTCACGAGTCCTAACGGCTACCAAAAATCGTGCTGCCGTTGAATGAAATTCGCAGATGGCCGCCACTCCGCCGACGCAGATATTTAAACGTTCGAGAAATTTGATAACCCCCTAACTACAGGCGTTTGCTGTAAGTTATCCCTCTGCTCACCTCCCTCGCACCCTTTCCCCGCAACGCGTTGCTATGTGTTAACTCGGTATACTGTTATCTGGGTGACCAACGCCGTTACAAAAATTAAACGCTGCCAACGGAGGGTTAAGTATGAGTCCAAATTATCTAGGGGCGGTAAACAGTCGACCTTGCAGGGGTCGCGGTAACCCGTATCGCACGGCCAGATTCCTATCATAGTCCGACTCGTTTGTGTGTTTTTCCCCGACCTTCTAACTTGGCCGCTATAAATTTCCAGCACTCGCGGAATGAGACACATTTTGCAATCGTAACTTTCACTCCCCCATTTTTAATATTCTCATCACCCAGGAATATGGGGCAATTGCGGTAGAGGAGGCAACCCACGATGAGACTCTTACTTGACGTCTTAGTATCAGACCTCATTTTATTAAGACAGGGTTAAGTTTAATCAGGTCAATGACAAAAAACTTTTAGATGTTTATATCGACAGTTATTTTAAAATTATAAAATTATTGCGAACAATTCGAAGATACATTAAACCGAGCGTGCTACACTGAGAAAAAAAATGGATTGATTCTTACATTACCATTTTGTTACTACGGTTTTATACAGAATAACGATGTTTCAATCGTAATTTTGTTGTATTAATAACAAGGAATTTTGTTTAAAATCCATTAGTCGATTATACAGGGTGGGTTTTTAATTAGTGACATTCATGTAGTAGATTAATCAGTAAGACGAGGCTTGCTTACCTCGTCGTTTATTAGATCTTAATAAAATAATATAAAATAAGTGTAATATTATTATTTCGAGCCGCATTCAGGTTATGGCATAATGAATTGGGGAGCAAGTTACGAATGCTATATGGATGCTGCATTTATTTAAAACATTTGTTTAAAATACTAAAATCAACAAATTATAATTAGACTTAAGTCAATTTATTATTCAACATTAAATTTACAAGTGCTGGAATGAGAGTCTATTTTTACAAGCTTTTATTTAAAATGCAATGTTGGTCAGTATGTTTATTTAGGTCAAATCTTGCAAGCAGAATTAAAACCACTTCCTTTCACCCTATGAATTTGAAATTTTACATGTTGGTTCAGTTCCAATGACAATGCATTTTTATTGTAAGCATGACCTTATACTGCATCCAGGATTGGCTCCCGACGAGGGGACACCTCGACGTAACACCAAACCTACTGTAAAAACAAAAAAGATACTTTTTCTAATAATGACACACGTAATTAAAAAAAACTAAACACTGTGAGTAGGATAGAAAAGCAGTAACGAGCTAGGAAATGTAAGATATTCAATAGCAATACATAACTATATACAATACACGATACATACTGATTTTTGACATATAAGCACATTAAAAAAGAATTCTTGACGTTAGTTATTGGCTTGAAATTGAATGAATTTTTGACAGAACGTAAAGCCGACTCGGATTTCTTCAGCCTATGACTTCAGCAGCGAAAGAAAATCGAGAGAGCGGTGGTTATATTTCCTTTATAGTGCACTTTTCACTCGTCAAAATGATTGGATCGTACCTAAGTATATTTGTAATATCGGTCTGCTGATTGCTAAATGATCAAGCATCTATCAATAATATGCAATAAATAATATAGACTAAATCAAAATAGTTTCTCACAGGCAAAGCAAGCACTAGATGAAACACCTAAATTGTCTTATTCATGCTAGTTCTTGTAACTTTCAGACATTTTAGACATCTAACAAACAGTGGTAAAATTGCCATCCGCGTCAACATTCAAACTCAGTAACTAATTTGATAACTGCAATTATGATAAAAGTTCTCTAACGTGAATATGACCCACATGGATATAAAACGCGTTTAATCATATCAACTAATTAGAAAACACATTATGCTAGATTACACAGCGGTTCTTAATGAGCGGGTGCGGAGCGACGAAAATTAACGAAGCTTGCCTGAACTGAGTCAATATCGTTGTTTTTATGGCGTACCTATGTATATAATTAGCTTTGTTATACCTATATAGCTAGCTTTGTGGCAGCTAAGGTTTCTGTGCAGCTTTGGCCATATGACCCGTTTGTTATCTTGGGTCGGCTCAACTGACGGTTCAACTCCCTTCCGGTAGCCTCCTCGAAAAGAGACTACTATGGATCACGTCTGTGTCGTAGACAGGTGCGATCTGATCTAATCTGAGGGACCACCTTGGGTGTTGCTGGGCGGCTTGCGCAACATGCGGCGTTAGTCAATCGACTGTGGACTCCGGCGAAAAACCAGACAGTTAGAGGGAGGACTGTTCTTCTCCGCTTGATAATGGTTCTCGTGCAGTTTGGTCACTAACCCCATGACCCATCCGGTAACCTTCACGTAGAAGTTCGAAGCTGGTAAGGTCTCTTGTTCCTCCTGGTGATGTCCTTCGGGCGTAGTTTAGCGGTTTGTGCAATAAATCGACTGTGCCCACCGGCGAATAACCGGGGGAGTCTGAAAACTATATACGGTTTTCTACAAAGCGGAGGTGGTTGTTGACCTAATTTCGGCCGCGCTTGAAACGACCAGTTGGCTACCCGATCCCGCGTGAACAGCCGGGGAAATGATGCCAAGCACCGCAATAATTTTGAACTAAATTACCGCTAACATCAGATAGAGGCCGCGAAAGCGACATCGAATCTATGACTAGACAGGAGGATGTAAAAATCCGTCCAAATGTGGTATCGATGGCGTGAGATCGGCCAGTTGGGTTCACTTCCTAGTGCCTCGCGGTAAGTCGTTGGAATCTCACGGGTTTGTCGGTGGAGTTACAGTGGACTGTCCTAGTCCGCTAAGTCGTCACGTTCACTCCATGGAGGTGGAACGACCTGATATTATTAAAACTCCCTAGGGTGAAGGGTGCGTCCGTTGTGTTGACATCCACAGATAATTCACTTGGTAGCATATACGTAAAAATATGATAAGATAAAGATAAAATAAATAAGACTTTTTAATAATATGAATACCAGCTCAGCGAGACAAACAAATATTTTCAGTAGGACTCTCCTCCGCTCAGACAAAACCACGAACGGTGTCATATCAGCCTTGAAATGTCGATCTAAAATAAAAAGATATCAAAAATCTTATTATCCATCCTCTAATAGTTTTTATATATTTATTTATTCATTTTATTTAAGAATTAATTACTATAAAACATTGGTTAGCTTACAAAAATAACAGGGACCGAATGGCAAAACCTTAACCTTATGCTTATTTGATTTTGTCACCCAACCGGGACTATCCCGTTCTAGGGTGGACTGGGCTCTACATGGGGATATTACCATGAATTATGTAAAAGTTTTAGTAAAATACTCATAAAACTAAGTTGCCTTAAAATGTGATCCTTTAAAAAACAAATCGCCAGACGTAATTTACTGACAAATCAATATCCTTGCGAAAGTGTGTAATCTGATGTGTTTCCTCAAAACATAATTTGAGGGAGTACCTATAATTTACAACCTTGTTAATTATAGGTACTCCCTCAAATTATAAGTGACTAAAATGATTGTGTTTTTATGTATAACCATTTATTATAGGTTAGCTTTGGCAATAAGCTGCTTGATTGTTGCTTTGGAAATAAGCTGGCCTTTTCTAACGAATAAAGCGTAGAATTATTATTACTAATATATGTATATATGGCGTTAGATTGCCTAACCCCATAGAACGGTTTGGCAACACTTCCGACACGGCGAAATGCAGTTAGCGCTGATAACATTGACGCTCAAACTATAAATAGCGATTTATTTGGCCGATATAATAATATTGACAAAGATTTGTTTTTTATAAAGGTATATAAGGGTGTTTATAAAAACCCAATATTTTAACCAACGACAACAATAATAACATTTAATTATTAATGCCATCTATCGCATTTTACTTTTCCGGCCCAAGGAAAAGTATTGTGAACGAGCTAAAAATAAATCGAGATAAGGACGGAAATATTCATTTTGACCCCCCCTGAGACGATTAGGACCATTCCCAGACTGAAGTCTGTCTGTGAGTTTGTGTGTGTGTGTGTGTGTGTGAGAGAGAGACAGGGTGTGTGCGCGCGTGCGTGGTGTGTGTGTGTGTGTGTATTTTTCCACGATAGCGTCTAAGCGCTTAATCCGATTTAGCTGAAATTTGGCATGCAGGCGTCATTCGGTCATGTAGTTAAAATACGTTCATCAGAGGACGCGCTAGTCATACCTACTTCAATCTCAAATTATTGCAGTTAGAGAAATTCGCTACACAGTTACCTTATTAGACCGAAATCACGTAAATCTCTTTGCTCGTAAATCATGAGAGAGAGAGAGAGAGAGAGAGAGAGAGAGAGAGAGAGAGAGAGAGAGAGTAATAAATTGAACAGTATAAGAGAGAATAGCCCGCCAATATGCTTCGCGGCAGCTCTCACACCGGAAACGGTCGGCTATCTGCCAGCGGACTGCGACCAAACTACTACTAACCGGCTTTCAGTCGTGGTTTTGAAGTGGTCATTTTCGATCGCGAAAGGCCCCATCTAGGGGATCATATATCGATGGGGAGCCTGATTTAGACGGCAATAAAAACATGTACTTCATGTTTTTTTTAACCTAAAGTTGAAATATATTCATGAACCTTTTACCTCTGGAATAGCTAATAGTCTGAGATTGCTGCAAGTGTAAAAAAATACCACTTTTCTTTAAAGAAAAATTTAAACGCGTTTTTTTCAAAACCATATTTTTCAGCTTTGCGCCGGTGATAAAAAAAACTACCTGACGGATCGAGTTGTTCCAGAAAAAAATTGAAATATTATTAAGTTATCCTCTATATAAACCTTGAAAAATGTGTTTCAATACATTTTTTACCAGTTAAACACAAATATTTGGTCGAAAATCGATTTTATTTCTTTAAATTATTGAAAGAATATAAAAATGATTTTTGGTTATTTTTATAGTTCATCTACAAAATACATATCTGAACATTATTTTCCTACTTTAATTTTCTTGTTTCAGGCAAAATTACGCTCGCAATTACCGGCGTGAGCAGATACTGTCATTTTTGCAGCAGTTGAAACATTTGCAATTCAATATCTCGAAAATATACTTTTTCCGATTCCAAAAAATGTTTTCATATTTAAAATATTAATCAAATTGCTATTAAAGATTCATGATCAGATTTCAACTTTAGGTTTAAAAAAACATAAAAAACATGTTTTTTTCGGCTTCTAAACCTTCTTAAGGCGACATGAGACCTCAGAAAAATATCCGAAATGGGCGAACACCCGAAAAAATAGGCGGAGTCAATTTTGTAGGGTTTGACCAATAAAACTCCAGCGTTCACAAAACGTCAAGCGCAGATTCCACGTCCGCTAGCGCCGGGAACCAGAAGCATAATAAACGGTCAATCGCAGCGCTAGCACAGAAAAACTATCTTTACGCAGTGGTGGTATAAGGGTGTTAATGGCAAAGCATATTTAGCGTAACTCTCAGAGCGCTCTCGCGTTTTAATTAATTGTAATTAATTTAGGGCCTAAATAAAAAATGTGGCTAAGTGCTGCCCTAGAAAATTAACCAGTCAATATAATGAAATTATAATAAAACACACTCACCGCTTAGGTACATTGTAGGAGTAAACGCGCCTGAAAGTTTTCGAAGTCAGTTTAAAGCCTTAATGTCCAAGGCAATGAGCAACTTTTTTGAGTCCCATTTTTAAATTGGTTCCTTGTCGAGGGATTCACTTAGAAACTTTTTTTAATTAATGCTTATATTTTTCAAAAAACTCATATAACTAAAATTCCTCAGATATGGTCGTTCCCAGGTATCATGTCGCCTTAATGAAAAATGAGTAAAACTGCCGTTATTCGTGCGCGATATACCCCCACCCCATTCGTACTCATAACATGCATACATACGGCATCTTACTCGATATATTTTGCAATCAACAACAACCTAAAGTAAAAAGATGAAAGGAAAATTTCCATTGCCAAAGGCGTCAAAATAAAGCTGCTCTTAAAATAGAATTGGCAAAGTAATTTAAAACCCAATTACATCGTTGAATTCCTTTCTTTGGTATCCGCCCAAATGTTTGTGACGTAATGACCTAAATAGAGAAAGTGCCTTCTTTGCACGGGAAACATAACTCGGACCGTCGCACATTTATTAATGAAAGCTCCGTACTCGAAACGCGTCAGACGTCATGTCAAATACGCCACGCGTCAAAGACGAAGTCGACCGTTTTTTTGGCAAAGCGCGGATAACGTTTCTCAAACTGTTATTTGAAAATATCGGCGGTGATTTATTTTTGTATATTTTTTCAACAAATTTTTGTAACCCTTAGAGCCTCAATTGGCCGATATCGGCCACAACATGATTCATCGTGACGGCCCCGTTTTAATTTAATTTAAATTTAATTTGTTTTATTTTATTATGTTTTATTATGTTAATATGTTTTATTTTAATTATGGGTACAGTGATTTGGCAGTAATTAATGTTTTGGTGAGACAGTGTCATAATTAATTTTTTTAACTAATTTTTACTATTTTTTTTTGGGACATCAACTTGTCAATCGGCTGAGGGGCCGAGGCCTAAAGAGTTAAAAGTTTCTTGTTGCTGGTACTGATTTACGGACACAATTCAATGCTATCGGTTATATAAAACTGACCCTGTATATACAGGATGAGTTTTTAGTCCTAGTAAGTGATATCCTTGAAATGGGTGAATCATTACGAGCAAATAAGCTAGTTGTGATGAAACATTTTGGGAATACCACATTTTTTTTAAAAATTTGAAGAATTTATTGTTTTGAAAAATAGTATAAAAAGAGTTGAGCGCGTTGCGCCATCTAGCGGCAGGTAAACTCTCGCGAATATTGTTTATTGGCGATATTTTACCTATTGCTATGTGTTATTCGCAGAACGCTCGACGCTTGTCAAACTTTTATTTATCAATGTTTTTAATTTTTCTTTGTTTTTCCCAAGAAAATCTATTAAAAGTTGCTAATTTGCTCGTATTAATTCACCTAGTTCAAGGATGTCACTAATTAAAAACTCACTCTGTATAAGCGATCTCCACATTTGAGATCCTAGGAATCAAAACAAGTGATTTATGGTAAACGTCTGCTGTGTGTATATGTGTCTGTGTCTGTTTGTGTGTTTTTTTGAAAAACGTTAATTTACACTCAATAGAGCAAAAACACGGTGGGCCTATTGCCAATTGGTAAAATCTTATTATACCGTCAGGTTCATGATGACTCAATGTTTATGTATGCAAATTAATATATAACAAGCGTAATTACTTTCCTGGCAGAGGAAAGTGTCTGTGTGTTTGTTGTGTATTCCTCCATGATAGCGCCTAAACGCTTCATCCGATTGAGTTGAAATTTTGGCATGCAATTGCAGGCATCATAAGATCGTGGCAAGAGTTGAAAATATTATATTTCAAATCGGTCTACCGGTCTATGGTGCTTTAAGATATACGCACTCAGAATGTACAAAGTTTCAGACGAAAATGTTTTTTTCTTCTTCCGATATTCTTCTTCTTCTGCGGGTTCCAATCCCACCTTATCTGGAGTGATTTAATAGATACCCAAGTGCTCATGATGTATAAAGTTTCAAACAAAAATGTTTCTATTTTTACGATATTGTTCTTCTTCCGTTGGTTCCTATCCCGCCTTATTTAGAGTGCGCCTCATTTAGAGATACACAGGATGTAGACAGTTTTGGACAAAAACATATTCGCTATCGGGGGGGGGGGGGGGGGGGGGGGAGCCAAGGAATTTTAAACAAATTTCCTTGGCTAATTGCCAGGAAAGTATTCAAATTCAAAATTCTTTATTAATTTATAATATTACGTATATTTTTAAATTCAAAGCCATCCTAACTAGGCCTCGCCTGTACTAAGGTAGGTTTGTGTCATACCAATACTACTAAGGTAGCTATTGGTATGACAGAAACGTTTTTTTGTAAAGTAGTGGTCATAATAAATGAGTACAGTTCAATAATAAATTAAATAATAAAAATAAGACAGAAATTAATAAGATATGTCAACGAAGGTATAAATGGGATTTGGACAAGCTAGGAGACAGGTAGAGGGAGGGGGGGGGGGTTATACATTTAAATTTGTCTAAAGTTTGTAACCGCTGTGTAACTCAGAAATTACACAACCAGTCCAAATTGCGTACAAAAATTATTCATCATAATTCCGAGATTTGAAAAGCTGATGGAAGATATCCACCATTTGATGCCGAATGGCGGCTTTATAAAATGTAACAAAAAACGTAATTCCGTTAAGAATGATCCTAGTAAAAATGCTTAGAATCTGTTATATCTAGAATGCCTATAACTCTAGCTTACGTCACTTATTGTCACGTCATCGCAAGCTTTAAATTAAATGTGTTTTAATCTGGAAATTTAATACTCCGTTATTTAATCATAATTGAGTATTAAATTAGCGTTAATACGGTAAAATGGAAAACGGTACCTTGATATCTTGAGAATAATATACCTTTAACTTTGTTGTGTTATTTCTTTACATATATAGTAGTAGACGAGTTAATTTTTTTTTTAATAAAATGATAAATGTGGAAAATAACGTATTTGATAATAATAAACATTTAAAAAAAGTGCAGCAGTCATGTCATGGTGATACATAGAACGGGCTATCATAATTGAATGCGTATACAAAATTTTGTGTCTGTTCTGTTGACTGTTGAGGAGTTCCCTCGTTGGAAGCCAACCCTGGGTGCAGCAGACATGACATGGTGAAACTTAGAACAGGCTATCCTAACTGAATGAGTGTAAAAAAAATCGTGTCTTTGCTGTTGACCGTTGAGAAGTCCCCTCGTCGGGTGCCAACCCAGGGTGTAGAATCAGGTTACCATAAAAAATGCATTGTCATCGGAATTGAACCAACATTTAAATTTCCAACTTCATATGACAATATTTGAGGAGTTTCCTCAATTTCTCATGGATCCCATCTTCATAAGAGGATTTTGATAAAAATGGGACTAATCTGGAAGTATATCCTTTAGAAAAACAAACATTAAAAAAAAAAACATGCAACCGAAATGATAAACTCCTCCTTGTTTTGAAATCGGTTAAAAATGGAACGCGAACATCGCGATTGGTATAGCTGATTAAAAATGAGTTAGGTACATCAAATTTAAAAAATTTAAAAAAACCAGTTGGGTCATCCCTAGAATCTTGGCAAGTAGGCAAAGACTGATTTCATCTGAATATTAATTACATAAATAAAATCTATGAGCTCCCTCTCTCGGTCGGCGGAGAAAAAAAGGTTAGGTTTCGCGCCATCCAAGGCGTTAATATTTGATTAGAATATATGGCGGAATTTAAATCGGTCCACCAAGGGGAAGGGGCGGACTAGTACGCCCCTTCCCCTTGGTGGACCGATTTCAACCACAATCTTTTTCAACTCGCTGCCATGACCAAATGATGCCTGCATGCCAAATTTCAGCTCAATCGGATTAAGCGTTTGGGTGCTATCGTGGAGGAATACACACAGAAGCGCGTTTACAATACTTTCCCTTCCTATAGGATGGTCGGGCGGGACCATCCGGGAAAAGAAAAAACCAAAGCTTTCTTCCTTGGGCCCAGGTTATATAATGACATAGAAGAGAAATGAAAACACCTAAAGAACATTCAACAGTTGAAATATTATATAAATAAATGGTTATTTGAATTAGGGAGGTCTATAACTTGTCTTTTATAGCGTATATTATATAATGGTTAATAATAATATTTTAAAGCTAATATCGTATACATATACATAAAGTATTATGCATATAATATTAATATATCGTATGGAATTTCTTATTTTTCCCAATATTTTTTATAATCGTATTTATATAATTTTATTCTAATATAAATATGGTTATACCATAATATATTTATTATTTATTATAATCGAATTTAGGTATCTATGTACTTACAATATTATTACATAAATATGATATGGTATATACATTTGTAATATTTATACAGATTAATATATTATATTATATATACAATTTTAATTAGGTACATTTACTATTTCTAAAAATAACACGTTAGTCAATTTAGTTCTTTATAAATTAAATGACCTGCCTAGATACAGGACATTGCAGTCCTAGTTAGGTGGGCACTGACCATTTGCTACATTTGCGTGTTAAATTTTTCCGAGTTACTTTATAACATTGGTAATAATGTGGCTATATGTATAAAAAATATAAATAAAGTACTAAATAAATAAATAAATAAATAAATGATAAAGGATTTTAACAATCGAATAGAAATAAATTATCGCACTTATAATATAGCCAATACCCAGAAAATCGACGAAATGGATATCGCTTCATGAAGCTGTAGTTTGGAAATGTAAATGATGACGTTTACCAACCAGTTTTTTTTTGTCGATTGCTTCTTTAAAATTCGCGCCCTATTTTCGCACCCTGTTAGGCTCGCGCATAGTCTGATACTTCAGGTCTCTGTTTTGATGCGGCAACACAAGGCACCCCTCTCTCGCTCCCTATTTTCCCTCTCTCGGCTTAATCGTTTGTGAATCAGCGGACCGTGATCTCCGCAACCACCTACACCACCCCTCCCCCCCCCCCCCTTGTGTCACTTTGCCCCATACCACACTTTGTAGTCCGCGGCCAGGAATAATATAGTAGTGAGGGAGCCAGAGATGCTCTCAGTACAGTAGGGCGGTGTCGACTACAGCAGGCGAACCCGTCGCCCCAGGCTGTTATAACGATATGTGATCGTTCTTTCAGCCGTAGGATGAACGTAGAAGACTTAGAGACAAGACAATAGTCTTAGACAAGAGAGATAAGACTGCCTAGCTCCGCCAACAAGCCCGTTAGAGGCAAGCGCCTTATGGCGAGGCAACGGGAAAGGTGCACAGCTGGCAGCCTCGCCCCTTAACTACCAGTTTTTGTAGGATATCTCCGTCTAGATATAACCTTTTAGGATAGATCCGACTTCCCGACTGGTTATGGGTCCGAAGTCGCTTACGCGGCCTCTACCTGATGTATTACAGCGGTAATTCATTTTGAATTTATCGCGGACCTGGGCGTCATTAGCCGGTAGTGCCACACGGGATCTGGTGGCTCAAGGTCATTTCAAGAGTGGCATGACATCAGGTCAAAATCCACCTCCGCTGCTTAGAAGACTATTTTCATAGTCTCCAGACTCCTTCAGCAATTAGTCAGAGTGCACAACGAATTGGATTCGCCGAACGGTGCGCAACAGTCCAGTAGCGCCGGGATGCAATCCCACCAGGAGAAACCGGTCCACCAGCCTGTGAGGCATGAGACGCGGGAGTCTTACCCGGGGTAGCCTTCGGCACAAGGAGGCTTCTAAATAGGAGATGAATCGTGAGTTGAGCCGATCCGAAAACAAAATGGATCTTGTGGTTCAATCTTGTGGCGAAACCGTTCGCTATCCTGATACTCTCAGTACAAACAGAAATTAACCACACCAACAACAGTGTGGTTTACCTAATAAAAAAAACGGCAATGTCACCCCAAGACTTTCCCGGCAAAAAGACAACCCCCCCCCCCCCCCGCGTTAACCGAACATCCCTCGCGCGCCAATTAGTAGTATTTTCCGTGGTATTAAAATGGTATTTTTCCGTTAATGATGTAGTATTTCTTTAAATATGGAGGACTTTCAACGAGATATTTCAACCAAAATCTGTTTACAGAATTTCATGCCTCTAATTGCAATATTTCGAGGTTGAAGCATGACTAGCGCGCCCTCTGGTAAACCGATTTCAGCTACAATCTTTTTAACTCGTGCAATGACTGAGTGATGCCTGCATGCCAAATTTCAGCTCAATCGGATGACACGTTTAGGCGGTTTCGTGCAAGAATGCACACACAAACACACACACATGCAGACACATGGTCAATCGTCTCAGGGGAAAGGGGGGGGGGGTCAAGATGTATGTGTCCGCCTTGACGTACGCCGGGCCCATTAACCCGGCTTCTGAGTATGGAGTTGCAGAGCTGCGCGCCCCGCAGCAGATATCGCGTAACGGTCGCGTGCCACTCGGGACGCTTTATATAGCCTCGCGCCACCGCCACCACAGCCTCCTCTAGCAGTCCTTGCTGTCGGTGCTCAAGTAATTAATCGTCTTTTAATAAAATATTTGTTGTTTCTGTAAATATTCAAATAGATACCTATATATTTTCGGAATCTTCTCAATTTGATTCATTGGACATTTGGGCAATTTCTTTTTGGACGTTTGGACATTTTGAGTACCCTTTGACACCTGGGATGACATATGACACCCGGGATAACATAACGATTCTAGCAATACCACACCTTTCTAAATAGGTTGAAGCATTTATAAGTTATGGTGGAATAAAGAAACGGAGACATACATACTTGAACCCTGAACACATTACACTCCTTTTTGTTAGACAGTCGTGTAAAAGAACACACCGAGTACAAGTTTAAATGTACGTCATATGTTGACGTTGTAGCTTGGCATATTGACAATACGACGTAGTTTCGTCTGTATTGGATCATGTGCGTGTATCGTGATATTTTTCGGTTCGTTTTCCGTAACAATTTTTCCTAAAGACATCATTGACTTGTCCAATCTCCTGCGGAAAATGCTTAGCGTCGTATAAATCGCGTGCTCGATTCACGAGTGACGTTTTTACTGAACGTGATGGTAGAGATGATCGTGTGTGCTGGCTTGCAGATATCTGTCTGTATGTGTGGGCTTGTGGTATACTGTATATCGAGATTATCCGATTTCATATTGTAAGTTCATCTTTTTTTATTATTAAAGCCAAATTCTACAAAGACACTACTAATTTGGCTAACGTTGGCTCCTTACAGGCGAGTGGCGTAACTAGACAGTAGACAGTTTTTTTCGCAAGTCTTCTATGCTCACCTCACAAGAGACAGAACGATCAAATATCGTTAAAACTTTCTGAGGTGACGGGTTTGCCGTTGTAGTTGACAGCTCCAGTTGTGTGTAAACCGTTTCTAAAACGCCAGTTGTTATATATCAGACTTATATGCCGTATATAATCTAATATATCATATTTTTAAGTACGCCGTGGACCGAAAACACATTTTATTTGACAATACTAAGAGATAACAATCGCTTTACAAACTGTGATCATTCAGATCACACACAGAATGATCTACTGCGTAATGATTAATGTTTGTTTGTAAAACTTAATTGAACACACAATAGAGTACAATGTCTATTGCCAACATCATAAGTGGCAACATCTTCCGGCCATACTGCCAGGGTTATTGAGACTAAAGGTTTATGTGGGCAAATTAATTTATAAAAGGAGTCATAAATGAATACACTTACGTAATAGTCATCATAAAGAATATAAAACAGTAATTAGTAACGTGTGGCAACTCGATATCAAAGGGAGGAATGACATATTTATTATATGGACAATCAAAGGAGGCGGGAGGGGAGGGGTATTCATGAGTTGAGTAAATGTCTCTTTAGAGATTTTTAAACCCGCTCAGGTTTTCAAGTTGTCTAATGGTCAAAGGCAAGGAATTCCAAATTCCAAAGTCAGGCCGCCTGCACAGCGATAGACCTGGACATGAAAGTTGATGAATGCTGAGGTATAGTCAGTAATAGATTTTCATGAGAGCGCAGTGGAAGGCCATGGGATGAAAGCGGTGCGAAAAGATTATACAAATAAGTAGGCCTGTTTGACTGTAGTACACGAAAAAGTGAGTATGTGAAAATCCCGATATCGTATAATGGGAAGCTATTCTATTTTCTTGCGAAAGGTCGATAAGTGATGCAATATAAATAATGTATAGGATTATATACGGCATTATAAGACGGATATATAACAAAAGGTTTAAAATCTCTGCGGATAACAAAAAAATAATTTTGTTATAGGCTGACAAAGGTAACGCATCCGTCATACTTGATACTGCGGATTACGAGCAAAAATCCTAGAAAACATAAACATGTACGAGAAGGTGAATTATAAGCCCACAACTATAATTATCAGGAAAACTAGAGAAGTAATTAATAAATATGTTACTTTCCTTCCAAAAAAAAGAATATTTCAGCAAACCTCGCAACGTACAGCTCCCCGAAATTATAAGGCTTACTTAAAATCTATAAGGATAATGCTGGGGCATTATAGACACCGATTGTAAGCCGAATCGACAGCTACAAGTATCCTCTGTCAAAACCTAAGATATTTTTGAAATCGTACTATGAGTTTTTGAGTTACAATGATAAGCTTAAGGGGCCTTGTTTAAAGAGCGCGTTGTCCGATAAAAATCTTTCGCTAGTGTATTTTATTTATCGATGGAAGGAGTTGATATTCTTTAGGGTTCCGTAAATGAAATTCATCGGATAGATGGCGTACAGTGAGAAATTATACTTATTTTCATGGCCACAAACATTTTATTAGCTATCAATATTCACATAATAAAATAAAAAAAAATGGAAAAACGTATTCACACGAAAAACAGATTTTCAAAAAAAATCAAAAAATGGATTGTACGTTCTAGAGTTTTAAAAAAAATGTTGAATGACTTAAGGGGAAGCAACTTTTAAACGAATTATCCGAATTCGAAAATTCTTTTGCCAATTAGTTTTATTCGTCGTATGGATGAGGTGATTAGATGCAATATACAAACTGATCCAAGCCCAGCGGTAGCGTTTTGAATAGTTGTTATAAATTTATCAAAAAAAAATACTCATACTTCATAATACCTATGAATATTTAAGGCATTAGATTGTTCAATGCCGTACTGCGTTTTGGCAGCTAGGATTGTGCTACGAAACGCGACGTGTAGATAGCTTATATTCAGTGTACCAATAGATTGCGTTCTAAACATACGTTCTAAACATACGTTCTAAACATACGCTATCCTGACTCAAAATAAAATAAATATATATTAATAAAGGAATTTTTAAATGATATCACTACTTATTTTATTTTTATTTACAAAAAGATGACAATTTAACTTTCCTTGTAAGGAAAGTATTGTGGACGCCTTTCTGTGTCTGTGTGTATGTCTATCTGCCAGTCTGTCTGTCTGTCTGTCTGACTAACTCTATTCCTCCACGATAGCGCCCAAACGCTTCGTCCAATTGAGCTGAAATTTGGCATGCAGGCATCATTTGATCATGGCAAGAGTTGATGAAATTGTGGTTGAAATTGGTCCATCAGAGAGCGCACTTGTTTGTTTGTTTGTTTGTTTATACTCTTTATTATGAAAATGTCACAATGGGCGAGTTTATTGTCATATGACAATCTCTTACAACCAACCCTACTATGACGTGTTATATGTATGTGTGCGTGTAACATGTCTGTAAGTGTGTGTCTTGTTATTGCATTCCATCGACAGAATTGAAAATGCAGTTCCGTTAATTAGATCCCAACGGAAAATGGTGACCCAGCCGGGAATCGAACCCGGGACCTTACAATGTAAGATCAGGCGACCTAACCACTATGCCACCGGGCCGTGCATACTTCCATCTCGAAACATTGGAATTAGAAACTTAAAATTCAGTATCCAGGTGCCTCATTGGGCCGAAATCACATTGTGAAATTTAGTTGATATGAAACTCATAATATTTAAAGTAGTATGCAGTGGTAAATATATTAGATATAAATAATCGCCCTATTTATAGTAGTAAATATTTCAAGTAGTAATATTTAAAGTCTGCCATACATTAATTATTTAGTTAGGCACCTAAAATCGGCAACGCTTGCGATGCGTGGATCGTTCGAAATTGGAATTCGAAAGCTCACGTAGACCCGCGTTTGCAATTTGATTTTTAAATTAAATGAGATGACGCGCGTTTGAAATTAAAATTTTCATAGCTTTGCGTCCCATATTAACAGGAATTTTCGCCAACTGCTCATCCACTTTATCTGGGAAATAAATATTCAGATGACATAAGTCCCTGGCTACTTGCCAAGAAAGTCTTGGTGTGAGAATACAGATTTTTAAATTTGATATACAGGTTTCACCACATATTACATAAATACTCGCTGTAATGTTCAAATAGACTAATGGCAAGGCATTCTAACCTCTTCGATTTCTGTGATATAAACGGCTTATATAAAATGGAATAGATGGCACTAATAATTGAATAATAATTGAATTGGTTAAAAAATAAGTATTTATAATCAATCTGTTCTTTATAGAAAATCATTCATTATCAATTTTATTATAGATGGCCAAATAAATTATTATAAGTTTCGCCAGACAAGGCTATCAACGCCACTGCATGTTACCAGCGCAAAAGGGTTGCGAAAACGTGCTATGGCATCCATCATTCTAATACCGTATATAATCAATGATCTTACTTATCTTACTAAGACAAAAACCAGTAGATTATTTCTTTTGCTGGCCACCTTTTGGTATGGGAATGGTGAGTCCGCATTAAATTATTTTTTGTCCCTAACTACAGACAGGTAGGTATGTCTTTCAGGTTGTATCTTTGAACACTATTTTTATTCACAGGGTAAACAGCAATGGGCTCTCGGACGATTTCGTCTGGAATAATATAGCCATACACAAAAGAACCCGACCGTCATTCGTCACACTCGTGAACGATAACCACTTTTTCCCAACTTATCGCGTCCGGAACGGACCCTTAAGAGCAAACATCCTTGATTTATGACAGTATTATCACAAAGTCTTTGTTCTAGCACCTACGTGTGGAGTGCCTACTGTACTTAATCGCATCATCGAAAAGCTGCAAAAAAGTTATTATAATAATACAGGAAAGGTAGATATCTGTAAACTTTCAACATACATTATATTAAATTATATTCGTATCCAATTGGCGAATTGTCGCTCTCGGACGTGTTACAAAATACTATAGGTAGTAATATATAAGGTAATGTAAGCAACAGGTAGTTATTACTAGTTTTTTGCATTATACTGGATTGAGCATCTTATTTATTATAAAGACAAATACAATATGTAATGAGTTCAGTATCGTAACTGAAAAAAATAAACGATATGTTTTTGAATCAGATCATAAAAACAGTAAAAGGAAAAAAAATCGGAATAACATTATCAACCCTATTCAATGACATTATCATTAAATGTCAAAAATATTCAAAAAATTAAATATTATCATAATCATATATCTATCTATACAGATATATATATATATATATATATATATATATATATATATATATATATATATATATATATATATATATATATATATATATATATATATATATATATATATATATATATATATATATATATATATATATATATATATATATATATATATATATATATATATATATATATATATATATATATATATATATATATATGTTACAGTTAACACCCGTTTTTAGATAGAACGCGTTTTCCCTAGTTAGAACTAGTTTTTACTTAATGCCTTTGTTAAAACTAGAATTAACTAATGCTCAAAATTGAATATCAGGTAAAACTAGTTTTTACTAGACAAAACGCGTTTTTCCAAACCGGGGGAATTCCGGGGGAATCTCTTTCCAAACGCCCGCGCCGTTCGCGCGCTGTGCGCTCGCTCGATTCAGTACCGCTTTGTTTTCATTCTGATAAGCACGTATAGATTGATTCGAGCGCAATTGTCATGGCAAACTTAAATGAAGGAACGCGATGGAAAGAGGAGTTTTTAAACCAGTTATTAGCGATTCGCGATCACGAAAAAAAAGAGGACCACTTCTGTATTATGACAAAAGGAACCTACGACAATTTAGTGGACGAAATTCAAGAAGCA
This sequence comes from Micropterix aruncella, assembly GCA_944548615.1. Lineage (NCBI taxonomy): Eukaryota > Metazoa > Arthropoda > Insecta > Lepidoptera > Micropterigidae > Micropterix > Micropterix aruncella. The sequence goes on from OX155965.1 coordinate 23,872,249, forward strand.
CAATTAGCTGTTCAGAAATCTCAGAAACAGTACAGGAGACTGAAGCGATTTAAGGTAATCAATATTTGTGGAATACGAAAATTAGTGACTAGACAAGAGCCCATGAAATACTACTTGTATGTAGATGAAATTTTTGATATAATTGAAGCAGCTCATGTGGCCGTTGGTCATGGTGGTCGGGATAGACTTAAAAATGAAACTTCACGAAAATATGCGAACATAACTTTAGAAATGATAAATATTTTTCTCTCTATGTGCGAAACTTGTCAGCGTAAAAAGAGTATGAAGAAAAAAGGACTTGTTTCAAAACCCATACTACATTCTGAAATGAACAGCCGTTGCCAAGTCGATCTTATCGACATGCAAACTCAAGAAGATCGGGGATTTAAGTTTATAATGGTGTATCAGGACCATTTGACAAAATTTGTTTTGTTGCGTGCACTGAAAAGTAAGAGAGCCGTAGAGGTGGCGTATCAGTTGACTGATATATTTTTGACATTTGGTGCTCCTTGCATCTTACACTCGGATAACGGCAGAGAATTTGTAAATTCTGTCATAAATGAGCTCGTTTCATTTTGGCCGGAGTGTAAACTGGTCCATGGAAAGCCAAGACACAGTCAAAGCCAAGGATCTGTTGAAAGAGCTAACCAAGACATAGAGAAAATGTTAGCTTCATGGATGCAAGATAACGATACCACAAATTGGTCAAATGGTATTCGGTTTGTACAGTTTATGAAAAATCGGGCGCTTCATTCCGGTATTAAACAATCACCATACAAAGCAATGTTTGGTATAGAACCACGAGTAGGTCTTATGACTTCGACTTTACCACGAGATGCTATTGAGGATATACGAGAGGAAGATGATCTCGAAAATGCGTTAAATAAAATAAATATGACGGATAGTACAGATAATGCAAAAGCTGAGCCTGTGGCTAGTTGCAGTGGACATCGTCAGATTATAACCGGAGCCAAACAAAAAGACGCAGAAAGTTCATCCAAAACAAGTGGAGAATCGCCAATCGCACCAGAAGCCAGTGAATATGACATTGAAGCTGAAGCATCTACGACCGTAGAGCCTCTTATAATACCACCAAATGACAAAGACCTCGAAGTTGTAACAAATGTGAATCGACAAATAATGGCATCCAGAGAAACAGCACATCGAAACTTAAAAAAACAGGCCAAGAGAATGACATTGGCTTCAGATGCAATTCACGTTCCAGTAGAAATTGGTGATAATGTCATTATACAAATCCCTGATGTCGACAGAGCAAAAGCAGATCTACGTAATATAGTCGGAGTGGTTCTTCAAAAGGATGATCAGGGTTTTCACAAGATTGGAACGAAATATGGAATACTCGAGAAATTATATTGCAGGTATGTACCTATGGGTTGCTTAATTGTTTTATCATATAACTATATCGCTATTAGGTAAATGCCAACTATTTAAATGTGCTTTTCAGGTCAGAATTTGATAAGTGCAAAGAAAAATTTTTGCATGAAGAAGATGTTCCGAATACCAATTTACCTTTGAGAACTGTTGCTAAGGAAGCAGCCATAGGAACAGGCCAAGGATTTATGCGCTGCGTATGCAAGAAAGGATGTATGTCAAAAAGGTGTCTCTGCAAGAAAAATGGTTACCTTTGTAACTCAAAATGCCACGATAGTTTGTCTTGCAATAACAAGTAGATCCTCATCCTTTTCTAATTTTAAGGTTTTGATTATTTTTTATTGTATGGTAACAAATGTTCCTTAACAACTTGTTTGATTATTTTATTTACTTTTAATTAATATTGTTACCTTGGCAACTTCTTTATGTCGATGTTCCCTAAAATGTTCCTTTAGTGTAAGATTATTATTTTGTGTCCTAGATCTTTTTAATAAATATTTTTAAAGTATATCTTGTTTTCAATCCCAAATTAGTTTCTGTAGTGCTGGTTTTAACTAAGGCTCGGAGTGACAACTAGTTTTATCTGAAAATCAAAAATATCAGTGGTAAATTCTAGTTTTGACTAGGTATTTCTAGTTTTAACAAAAGCATTAAGTAAAAACTAGTTCTAACTAGGGAAAACGCGTTCTATCTAAAAACGGGTTTTAACTGTAACATATATATATATATATATATATATATATATATATATATATATATATATATATATATATATATATATATATATATATATATATATATATATATATATATATATATATATATATATATATATATATATATATATATATATATATATATATATATATATATATATATATATATATATATATATATATATATATATATATATATATATATATATATATATATATATATATATATATATATATATATATATATATATATATATATATATATATATATATATATATATATATATATATATATATATATATATATATATATATATATATATATATATATATATATATATATATATATATATATATATATATATATATATATATATATATATATATATATATATATATATATATATATATATATATATATATATA
>OX155965.1:23874982-23982245 GCA_944548615.1 Micropterix aruncella
AACTAGACGGCGCTGCAGCACACCAACTTCTATACTGCTCAACCGATCGCCATGAAAATTGGTATACATTGGTATTTGAGAACAGATATAACACGGGCAACGCCGGGTAATACCACTCGTATATATATATATCTGTATACATTGTTCCTTTTTCCTCTCTTTAGTGTTGTATGAAATCTCCCAAAGGTGGGAAATAAACGTGATATATATGCAAGAAAGCATCTGTGACGCGGTGGGATTCTGTTCTGTCACATATTTAAAGTAGTTCTTTTAGCGGACCCGGGAGGAATCAGCCGTATAATGCTGCTTCCCTCATATAATATTGATAGGGGTTTACTATGCGCGTTCCGCCCTAACTGCACAAAAAACAGGAAGATAGGCCCAGACTCAAATAAAAATAGTTAGTGATCTCGGACGACTTATATATTAAATTTGTATTTTTTCGAAAACTGTTTACTATTGCGTGGTGAAATTACGCCTGATAGCTAAGTTAAATTACTAGAAGGCACGATAGCGTAAAAAGACGGTTGTGTAAATAAAAACTTTCCCAGGCAAGTAGACAAATCCCCCTTTTGCCAGCCCGCGCTAACCCCCATCCCTGCGCCAACCCCCAATCCCTGCGCGCCAATCCCCCCCTCCCTCCACCCGATAGTGAATTAAAATCGCATATGTATTGCTAACATTTCTGTTGTCTTTTAATATTACTTTCTTAGTATTTTCTTAGTATATGTGTAGTATTTTCGGTGGTAATAAAATGGTATTTTCCCATTATCGTAGGTATTATCTTAGATATGGCGGAGTTCAAAAATTTTGTGTGGTCCTTGTATATCAGATATTCTAACACGTGTATATGAGATGTTCACAATGTGGTTTCGGCTTAAAAAGGCATCTGTGTAACGAGATTCAAGTTTATAATATAATATTTAGAGATTAAAGTATGACTAGCGCGCCCTCTGGTGGACCGATTTCATCCCTATTCAAATCCGATTTCACCGATTTCAAACACACTTTTCAACTTTTGGCATGCTCAAATGATGCGTGCATGCCGAATTTCAGCTCAATTGGATGAAGCTTTTGGGCGTTATCGTAGAGCAATACACATAAAGTCACAGACACACAGTCAAACATAGAAGTGCTTTCATAATTCTTGCCTTCTGCCGGTAAAGTATTTTTTTTTGTGTAACCCTAAAATATTCCCGGCAAGTAAAAAGGAGGTTGTCCTGACTGAAAGTTCAAGTTAAATTATTATCGGCGAGCAATAAGCCAGGGTGTGCGAACCTGGTTAGGTTTTCATCGGATGCAATTTTGCTTTGGAAATTTTGTACTTGATCATTTGGGTATTTGTAAATATTATTACTGTAGCTTGAATATTATGCCCGCTCCACACATTCCCCAGCGATGGCTGCATCGCCAATGTCCCTCTCGCTCTTTCCCATACATTTTTCTGACGTCATAATGGTGCCGACTCGCTTTCACCTTAGCAAGATTGGCCATCATCGGCCATTGTGGAGAGGGGTCTTTAGATATTACAATCGAAATTTCACCTTGTGATTTCGGCTCAACAAAGCATCGGTGTTTGAATTTTCAAGTTTCTAAACCCAATATTTCAAGATTCAAATGGATGGATTTCAACCACAACCTATTCAACTCTTGCCATCACCAAATGATGCCTGCATGCACGGAGCTATACGTTGAGGAATACATACACACAGACAGATAGACAAACAGACAGACACACAGACATACGTCTTAATGGAATCGTCTAAGGGACGGGGAGGAGAGGGGGCTCAAAATGTATATTTCCGGCTTCATCTCGAATAAAATTTTAGCGCGTTCACAACACTTTCACTTATTGTCGGTTGGAAGTTGGGAAAGTTATTTGTCCCATCCTGAGCTGCGATTTTAGAGCTAAGCCTCAATATAGCATCAGCTGGACGCAGATTTTGTAATATATATTTTTGTAGTTCATAACAAAATAGAAATGGGACATTAGAGAAAGTATTACAAATTTAATCTTTTATTTTACTAAGAAGAAAATGTCTTTGAAAAAAACCGGATGAGCATGACGGAAGGGAGTTTGGGAAAGTTGTCAAATAGGTAGGCATATGAAATGCTATGTACTGCTATGAAATGCGGCTTATAAAATTCCATAAAAGTATAAAATACTGTAATTTTACCTCTGAATATGTTTTAAAATGTCTACTATATGCTAAACGGGAATATGCACTCCCACAATACTAGCAGACGGGATGATGATATCCTGCCTAAAGTACGCTTTACGCAAACACAAAAGTCCTTTGGATATTTGAGCTTCAAGCTCTTTAACCAGCTACAACTCTCCATAAGAAAGATGGAAGCAAAGGCGTCCTATTTCATCTAGACGGAAATAATAATAATAAAAAACTCTTTATTGACCACAACGGGTACAAAAGGCGGGCTTATTGTCATACACGGCAATATCCTCCAGCCAACCAGCAGGTAGTAAATACTTTTGTTTGTGGCAGTACCCTTTTTTTTTAAAAAGAAAACGATATAATCCATAATATATACATGAAAGCATATGCATATATATGATACATAATATATGATATACATAATAATAATACATTCATGCACATATATGATACATAATATGTGATATACATAATAATATAGATGTCACATAATATCCATATTATACTTATACATAATATAAAATATACGTAGTATCAAGTTTATTTTATCTTGAGAGCAGATATAGCTTTAGCCGGGAGCGAAACGCATTCGAACTAACGGTATCCCGTACGGTAACGGTAGTTGAATAATTCCATGCTCTTGCGGCATATACAGCAAAGGAATAGGCAAAGAAAACTGTGTGATGATGAGGTATACACGGAGCATTCGTTGACTGATACCGTAATGGCAGCCCGTGGGAAGATAACACTCAAGTGGATTATTGGGTATTTTCTGCAATAGACAGAGAATATGCAGGTCTCTACGTTCGCGTATCTTTAGCTAAAATAGTTTAGTTAGGAACTACGAAATATGGTCGTATTTTTTGAGTACGTACACATATCGAACACAGACATTCTGGAGCCGCTCTAATTTGTCTACGAGAATTTCGTGGGCATCGAAGTAGCATATATCCGCGTAGTCAAGTAACAGAAGTAGCAAAGATTATATCAGAGTTTTGCGAGTGCTTAAGGCCAGGAAGTTTTGTAGGGGTACCCCTAGAATGTGTAACGTCCCTTCCGGGATGCAAAAGGTACGGCCGAGATTTTATTTCACAAGTTTAGGGGTTAGGGCTATGAAAACTGGCATAAAGTTTCTTGCTGACCGCCGTTACTCGATCATGCCAAAAAAAGAATTTTGTCAAAAAGTATACCCAAGTTCTTCACAGGATTTGAAACAGGAATAATGGTGTTGTTTATATTTAGATGTGGGAAATCAAACTTAGTAAGAGAATTTGGAAGTTTTGTGCTACCTATGATAATCGCTTGTGACTTGTTGGGGTTCGATAGTAGTAGTGATTTGTTGCCCATTATGAAATCCTAGCGAGATCAGAGTTCATTTTCTAAAAGGCTATATTGATATCAATACACCCTCCCCTGCCGCCTTCTTCGCTTGTCCTTATATTCCATTCCTTCGGTCGATATCATGTTGACATACGTTACTTATTACTGGTTTATATTCTTTATGATGACTATTACTTAGGTGTATTCATTTATGACTTCTTTTAAACCCTTCGGCTACGTAACGACCAAATTTGGTTGCACACCAGTACACTGTTGACTACGTAACGATCAATATTCGCGGCTTGCTCCCGGAGCGCACAGTAATATTATTTTCAAATTCGAACGCATCCTAAAATCTATACCAAATATCTCATTATCACCATAGATACATAGACGACCGCTAACATAATTTCGCACGTCATTGAACGGATATTTGTGGTAACATTCCGTTGTCAAGCATCGCTGTTCGGTCGTCATTGTCAAACATCAGGTCGTGAACAGATTTTTTGTGATTTTTTTGTGTTTTTAGTTGGAATATGAATGGAAATGTAAGTAAATTTGATTCTAAAACACTTTATCAACTGAATTAAGTGATTTTAAGTACATTTTATTCCAATTTAGCCTGTTATTTTGAGTTGAAAAATTGAGTGCGGTTTATCGCTATGGCGTCATTACTAATTATTGAGTTTTTTGCCATAAATAATTCTAAAAATGCAAAATGTCTGCCTAATTCATTGACAAAATACATATTATTTTGTTTTTTGCTGAAATATATGAAGTTTTCAGTGTATTTGTATATTATTGAGGGTATGTTTTTCGAGTTTTTTTTTCGAGAAATCATGGTTTTATGAGCTAATATCTAAATATTTTTATTAGTTAATAAGCAAAATGATTTTTTTTTATAGAGAATCTAATAAAGATCACGATAGCATTTACATTTTTTTTAATAGGGTTCCGTATTTTTCCGTAAGACAAGTACAAGTTACAAATACCGAGTTTTTTCACTTTTTCGACTTTCTCATATTTATTCATAATTATGTAATTGTTTTACAAAATTAGATTTCAATATTTTATATACGAACTTCAATGCAATCATTGCACAGTTATTCTTTTTATGATTGCTGTAGCAGTTCCATAGTTATAGTACTTTTTGTCGAGCGCAGCGTTAGTGCAAGAAATTCCAATAAATTGCCGCGGTCTGCCACGAAATTATGCCGCTACTCGAAGGGTTAAGAATCAATTAGCCCACATAAACCTTTAGTCACAAAAACCCTGGCGGTATGGCCGGAAGATATTGCCAATTGGCAATAGGCACACCACATTGTACTATTTTGTGTATCCAATAAAGCTTTCCAAACAAACAAACTGTAACATACAATGCACTTTTATTTACGAAATTAATATTCAGGTGAAATCAGTCCTTGGTTATTATTGGGAAAGTCTCGGGGTAACACAGCCGATTTTTTTCTTCAATGTACGATTTTTATTTACGAATGCTCGCCTTACAAAGAAAGGGAGCCGCTTTCCCTAGGGCGAAAAGCTTTTCCGCTACACGTCTGGTAGCGGAGTTTGCGGTTACAAAAGTGCGACGCGGATACTTTCGACAGTTTCACATGAGGTAGCTATAGGGGCAATTTGTGAATATCTGATGAAGCGCTAAAGTGGCGTGCGTCATTTCAGAAGGTAACTAGGTAAAACTTTCTGTGTCAATCTAACCTATTTTACAACAAACTGCCATCCTGCATCAGGGGCCCTGTTAAGGCTCACTTTAAGAAAACGCTAGAGTATATTTTTATTAAAAACCAAATGGGATTTTGACTATATCAAATTTTCTCAGTTTTCTAGACTTTTTTGATTATCTATTATATGTTATTTCTGTTATTGACTATTATATAATCTATTGCGGACTAATGTCGTATTGTTTTAGTGACTAGTGGCGATTGACTATTATTATTATTACTAATTTGTCACTCGACTGCCGAAAAGGAGTGTTACGTATTCCGGATTTATCTATGTATGTTTTCCGTTTCGATATTTGACCATAACTTCTAAATGCTGGAACCGATTTAGAAGTCTGTTGTATTGTTAGAATCGTTTTGTCCTCCCAAGTTTCATAGGGTACGGGCCGACCGCTCTCGCCGTGTTACGCGGTGCGTGTTGACATTCATCATATGACAGTTTAGTTTTTTTTCCTTCTCCCCCTTCGTGGCCGGTGGTAACGAAGAGAAATATTTGGAATATTATTAATTTAGCAAAATAATTTATACAAAGTGTTAATAATTGTTACATTCCACAAAATATTACCGATTTTTTAATAACCGTTTTTGTTTTTTATTCCAATCCCATATTTAGAAAAATTATAAATTACATCATTGTATTCGGAAAAAATCCGGTATGTATTAACGACTAGATGGACTAGGTGAACTTCGTACCACCTAAAATTTATTTGATTGTAATTCTTCATAAGCGTTTATTAATCCTAATGAACCTTCCAAATCCAATTCATTGAAATCTATAATATGGCCGAATCATGTACGGTTTGAGTTTCGTTAGGTGATAAAATGAAAGTCGTTTGTGATTGAAATAATTTCAATGTGTTTAATGTATTTAATTTACATGACAATATATAAATGCAGTTCACATTCAACACAAAACATTCTGGTAAAATGTGTTTTTCGCGGCGCGTAAATAAACAAAAATGATGGCTTTCCGACCGATGGCTTGGCGAACACGGGACATACAGTTGTCCATGCGGGAAATACGGAAATTCCAAGTTAATTCCGCAAACTCCCAACACGCGTGATTTGTCATCGTGAAGGCCAGACGCACGGGGAATCTAAATTCCGCTTTCCAGAATTACCAAGTGTACAACTGTAGATTGTCTTTCGTATGTCGCAAAGGAAAAGATGCGCCAAAAGGCCTCGTTGCTGCTGACATAGCGAAACGTCCGATACTGAGATACACCTCGTTTGAATTCCTCACAGCGAAAACAGCCATATCGCTTTATTTTACGTATTTGCATATGTAATTTATCGAGTTGATGAAGTTGTAGTATTTCACATTGATTTGCGCTTCAAAAGCCTTGGACAATAAGGCAAAATCTAACGATTGACCACATTTACATTTTGCTCTTTGACCTTCTCAACTGCAGATCTCCCATTGTCCGCAACTGATCGGCGACCATTCATTGGGTATACGTCATTGCCTGGGATGGTGTTAGCAATCAGGTCTCTCGGGTAACGCCCGGAACAGTTACTATTGAGCATACAGGGCAAGATGTTGTTATAAACTTCGCGAAGTCCATAGATCATTTTCTTAGGCACCACTGCAAGCAATTTCGGATTAACATCTTCATCTTGTATTTCGGCCGAGATGATGGAATCATCTCACATCAGTGCGGTTTGCACTGGAAGTAGCTTGCCGCACATTTGACTGACTTCGTCGACCTATTTTATCTCTTCTTCTCTTCCATGGACACTGTAAAACGACACGGATTTTTTTTTCACGCTCACCCAAATCGATCGAAATTTCGATGAGGTCTTTACAGTATTGAAATCCCCAATCTAAGTCCAAATTCGTGGTTATGTCATAAAAAAACGGTTGTGTCACCCCAAGACTTTCCTGTCAAGTAGCAAGGAACGTAATTCATCTGAATATTAATATCATTAATCCTACAACAACCTAGCGACACCCTTTAAAACTCGAAAATCCAAATCGAAATCGACTTTGACTTCGACTTCGACTTTTCGACTTTTCTGACTTTTTCTACTTTTTCCACTTTTTTACTTTATCGAGTTTTTCACGTTTTAGACCTTTTCGGCTATTTCGACTTTTTCTACTTTTCCGTCATTTTCGACCTTTTCGACTTTTTCTACTTTTTAGACTTTTTTGACTTTTGCGACTTTTTCGACTTTATCGACTTTTTTTACATTTTCGTCTTTTTGACTTTATCGACTTTTTTGTTTTTTTTTACTTTTGACTTTTTTTTTTACTTTTTTTGCCTTGTTCGACTTTTTGACTTTTTCGGCTTTTTCGACTTTATCGACTTTTTCGACTTTTTTGACTTTTCCGACTTTAGCATTTTTTGACTTTTCAACTTTTTGAAATTTTACACATTGTACGGAATGAATAACAGTTACAAACAATATGGACAGATGGAGCTGTCAAACAATACGATCACCGCGATAGCCATCTAGAAAGTGGCCAATGTTCCCAAAATGACCAATTTCGATTTTCAGTCGTTTCTTTGAGTTTTTCCTAAATATTTTTGTAAACCATCCCTGAATCAAGCCAAACAAAATAAAAGAAAAATAATTCAAATCGGTCGAGTCATCTCCGAGATCCTGCGAGACTAACGCACTGCGATTCATTTTTATATATAAGATAAGACTCTGATTTTTAATTCCACCATAACTTTTAAACGCTTGAACCGTTATAGAAGTGTGTGATATTGGGCCCGATTGCGTTTGTTTGTGAACTAAGACTGAAATATGAATAAGACATGGTGAAGACACTATGGTGGCATAGTGGTTAGGTCGCCTGATCTTACATTGTAAGGTCCCGGGTTCGATTCCCGGCTGGGTCACCATTTTCCGTTTGGATCAAATTAACGGAATCGCATTTTCAATTATGTCGATCGAATGCAATAACAAGACACACACTTACAGACATGTTACACGCACACATACATATAACACGTCATAGTAGGGTTGGTTGTAAGAGATTGTCATATGACAATAAACTCGCCCATTGTGACATTTTCATAATAAAGAGTATAAACAAACAAACGAAAAAAAATTTTTTTTTTCAAAACAGTCCAACATTTGAAATCTTTGACACAAATTTCCTTTCACTTCCCATTTTCCTCTTTTTTAAACCTTAGCTTCCTTATAGGTGTTTCATTATTTTGGTGTGGCACATTCTGTGCCCATAAAGAGTTAAATATATATTATTTCCATCTTTATATAGGTTAAGTTATGTAGCATCTACTCGCAAATAATTTTGTTACAATAGTATAGGTTAGGTCTAAAATATTACCTGCAGGAAAAAGCTCACCTTTTTCATACGAATAAATTTTATTAATATTATTATGTTTTATAAAACGTATAGAAGTTGGAGTATTCTGCTAAAGCTTGTGAGTCTATGAGAAAAATCCAGTTGTCGAGTGTATGCCCGTTTCGGGGGAGGGTAGGGGGGAAGAGGGGGGGGGGGGGGGTGGAGCCACGACACACCATTCTATCGTTTCTCTCCCTTATACAGTGTCGCTTACAGTTTTTTTAAGTGGAAACCAAAAGATAACAAACATTTCCGAACAGGGGCAACCATCGAAGCATGCTTTACTACCGTATTTACGGAGCCATTGATAAAGAATGCTGACTGATGCTGTAGATAAATCACCGCTAGGAATAGCGAGGAGATAACTTTATGGAGGGTAGGCCGGAAGAGAATCACGCAGGATTAAGACGGCGCGGCGGTAGCGGGACGGATGACTCAAAAGCACAACAATGCACAGAGGGTAGCAGATATGAATGTTCAATTTTTCGCCGATGAATAAGCAGTAGCGTGCGCGACATAACCACATAAAAATACTGCTAACCAGTCTCAACACCTACCCCTCGTATGTGAGGCGACCATTAATGGTTGCCTACGGCAAAATGTATACAAAATGTATATAAATGTAAATATAATGTAAATGTGCGCCGCTCTATAGTAATCCGCTCTATAGTAATGCTATAGCTCTATAGTAAACCCCGCTCTATGTAAATGTAAATATAAATGTAAATATAAATTTATATACATTTTGCCGTAGGCAACCCGAGCTAATCGCCATTTATTTGAGGGGTTAAACAATTTTACATTTAAAAAGTTATTAGTAAAACATATTTCTAAAAACAAATGCTCTGTCCCGAGCCAACCCTGGGTGCAGCAGCCATGCTATAGTGGAACTTAGAACGGGCTATCATAACTGAATGCTTAAAGAGTAACCTAAAGTCGTGCGTCGTTTTTCTTAAAAATGCATCGTTGCATCGTTTTGTAAATTTACGGTAAAGAATCCAGCCTGCGATCAACAGCTTGCGAAACAGATTGTTTTGTTACATAGAATTCCATTATGAGTTCCATAAATGAGTAAATGTACGCCTCGACACCTTTACCTAATCTTTTAAATTTCGGTTCCGGAAGTAACGCATTATTTTAAACCCTTTTTTTTGGGTATATTGTCGCCTTTTCCCGCGTAATACCTTCCGAGTGGCCTCCATTAATAAGCAAGCAGGAAATGAAAAATGATTTTACCTCGACCCGGTAGCGACGAACGCTTTATGAAAAAAAAAATCCTCCTGAAAGATTACCTCCCTGAAATTTCATTATCTTTTTGTTCCGAAATGAATAGCCAGCCCGCTCGCCTTCATCCTTATTAAGGAGTGTATTTTGTGATAAAATGGAGATTATTATTATGTGGCGATCTGCGAGAAATGTTATTTAGAAAAAATAATAATGATCGGCAGAGCGAAAAGCGAAGCTTTGCGAAGCCTTTCGCCAATAGGTTTCATTCGTCAATGGGAAGAATATATAGGTTTAGGGCTCTGTAATTACGATGATGGGATGGGATGGCGGTGTCGACTACAACGGGCGAACCCGTCACCCCAGGCTGGTATATCGATATAGATCGTTCTTTCAGCCGTGGGATGAGCGTAGAAGACTTGGGGACAAGACAATCTACTGTCTAGTTCACCAGCAACCCGTTAGAGTCCAACGCCTTACGGCGAGGCATCGGGAAGGGTAAATAGCGGGCAGCCTCTCCCCCTAACTACCAGTTTTAGCAGGATATCTCCGCCTGGAATTAACCTTCAGGATACCTCCGTCCTCCCGACTGGTTACGGGTCCGAAGTCGCTTACGCAACATCTACCTGTTGTATTACAGCGGTAACTCAGTTTGAATTTATCGCATACCTGGGCGTTCTTTGCCCGTAGTGCCACACGGTTTCGAGTGGCCCAAGGTCATTTCAAGAGTGGCATGAAAACAGGTTAACATCCACCCACAAATGAATAAAATTTTTTCCTGCAGGACTGAAATCTAAGACTAGTCACGGAATATAGAAAAACCTAACTAAGTAACTTGACTATATGTTGAGAAGAAACGGAGATACTAATAACATATACACTAAAATAGAGCGCGAATTTTAAAATCAATATTGTATTATCTAATAATTATCTATAAAGTATAATTTGTATTTATGTATGTATGTATGTGTATATACTTACTTAAATTTCATATTATTATATGTATATATATCTATCTTCTTAAATTTAATATATTACATGCTATGCATATAAATAAAAAATATGGCAAGTTACGTAAAGTAAACCACTTTACATTTTTTGCATTAAGCCTATTTTAGTAGGTACAAGCGAGGCCTAGTTAGGATGGCTTTATAACTAAAATATGTGTACTCTATATATTTAATAAATACATTTGAATTTGTAATTACCGGACAATTTCTTTCTAAAAAGTCCTAGTTTTTATAAAAAAAAACTGCGACGAGAGAAATCTGGATCTGGACCAGTTTTAAATCTAGATTTGACGGGAATGAGTTTATGACTTTCCATAGTTGCCAAGTAATGTGGTCAGTAACCCTGCATTACTCGGCATGTATAAAAAGGTATAATATTTCATTTGTGAGATAGGTTTCATAAATCCCTTTTTCGCCCGCAATGGCTCGACTGGTAAACTTTCTTGCTGTGAGATGAAAAATGCACTGTCACGTTCCACTGCCAGCGGTAGAAAAGGGACGAATGATTTATGTGCAGCTTGCCTCTATTTGATGGCTGGTGGTAAATTCATACATGTCGTTTGTTGGAAAATAACATGCATGTTGGAAATTCATAGCAAATTTGTCAACGTGTTTTTTATCTGGAATTGCATTTTTTTGTGTAGATATTACCGAAGCGTTCATATGATAATATGATTATACCTACGGGCTACTAGAGTTGTCAATTATAACGGGCGAGCCCGTCACCTCAGGAGTTTTAACGATTACTCGTTCTATCTCCGTGGAGTGAACGCAGAAGATTTGGACAAAACGGCCCACCGCCAAGCTCCGCCACAAACCCGTAAGAGGCCAACGCCTTAACCGCGAGATAGCCAGGAGTGTTATCCAGCGGGCTTACACTAATGCCCTTACTTCCAATTGATACCAGATTACGCCAGTCTCTGGGAGTCGCTTGCACGGTCCTCTCCCTTACGAAGCGGTGAAACGGTGTGTAGGTACCGAATTTATCGCGGACCACGGCATCCTTTGCCCGGCTGTTCACCCAGGATCGGGTAGCCGATGGTCGTTTCAAGAGCAGTCGCCGTAAGGTCTGCAACCACCCCCGCTCTATAGGAAACAGTACTGCTTCCAGACTCCCCCGACTGTTAGTCAGAGTGCGCATCGATTGGCTAATGCCGCACGGTGCGCAGACCGTCCAGGAGCGGTTGAGACCGTCCAGAGAAGGTTGATCCCTAGGGGAAACTAACCCTAATGCCAGAGTCCTACCCAGGCTCGCACTTTATGCGTGGAGGCCGTCGGATGGGTGTTGACCCGTGAGTGTGACCAACCCTGAACAGAATGGGTCTTCGTAGCCAACTCAGCAAGGGCCCCTTAGCTCCCTATACCTACGGGCTATTACGTTCCCGGCCCAAAGGAAAGTTTTGTGAACCCGCTAATAACATTTTTCGAGATAAAGACGGAATTATCCATTTTGACAGCCCCTGAGATGATTAACCGCTGAAATGCTTATACTACCGATCGGTGGTTTTTCCATTGCGTCAACTCGCGCGCGGCCGTGCTCCGTATTTATGCAATTATGTAATTATATGCGTAAAAAATCGCCTTCATTGAACAAGCCACTATTATATTATATTAGTATGCGTGCACTAGCACCCCCTACGAAGATATTTTCGAGGGTTTAAAACACGCCGTCTAGCTTTCTAAGGGTTAAGACCATTTCCAGACTGAAGTATGTATATGAGTTTGTGTTGGTGTCTGTCTGTGTTTGTGTATGTGTGTGTTTTCCTCTACGATAGCGCCTATACGCCTCATTCGATTAGGCTAAAAATTGGCATGCAAGCATCGTTTGGTCATAGCAAGAGTTGAAAGTTTGTGCTTGAAATCGGTACACCAGAGGCCGTGCTAGTCATACTTCAATCTCAAAATATTAGAGTTAGGGACTTGAAATCGGTACACAGATGTCTTGCTGGACCAAAATCAAGTTGTGAAATTTTCGTTTGTATATCTTGTATACAAGGGATGCAAATAATAGGTAAAGTCAGCCATATTTAAGAAAATGCTAAATCATTTTTGGAAAAATACCATTTTAATACTAGGTAAATTCTAAGAAATACTCAAAATATACCTATCACATTTGCTATCTGAGCTATGGAGGTAGCCAAGCAGTTGAGAGAGAAGAGGGGGGGGGGGGGCGGTGATACAATCGATTTTGTGCGTAATAGCGAGATTCGTAGCCATTATGTACCAACCTATGTAATGGCGTATTTTACTTCTTCCAATATTCTTCTTTTTCTGTGGTTTCCTTTTCTTTTTTTTTTTCTCTTTATTTGAAAAAACAACAGATTTACATCAGTCTTACGTTCTAGAGATAATATTACATTAAGTTATTTGATATAAATCTAAAAACGTTTTCTACTTATTGATAATTTATCTACATTGTTAAGAGCAAGAGCTTTATGCTTTTCTAATACCTTAAATATTTTATTTTAATTTCAGTTTGGTTTTTTTTTAGTCCGTTATTTTTGCAGAGGCGAGTTGCTTGAATTGTGATGTACTTAGAAGCATACCATCAAAGCAAATTCCTATCCCGCCTTATCGAAAGTGATTTATTTATAAATACCCAAGTTCTCAGGAAATATAAAGTTTTGGACGAAAAAAATCTTCTTCTTCCATGGGCTTCTTATCGCGCCTTATCTAGAGTGCTTGACTTCGAAGAAGATGGACCTAGTACTCAGAATGCATACAGTTTTAGACTAAAATATTTATTTATTTATTTATTAGTTTCAAATATTATTCAAGAGCATTACAGACGAATCCAATTCGCCCTTGAATTTTAAAGCTAGAGTGTAAGTCTAAAAATTAATGACTTACATAACTAAATTAATGCTAACATTGAACGAGAAAAAACATAAAAATATAAAACTAAATAAAAGACAGATTATGATAAACATGAGATAGAAGGGAGTTGCCTTTTTAGCAGCCAAAGATATATACAAAAGATGTCTATTTCTGTGGGTAAGGAATTAAGAAGAGCTATAACCCTTCGCACTGGCTTGTCTACAAAAATATTTGTACGATGGTACGGCACATTAAACAATAGATGCGATCTCCTCGCTGTGTAATTTACCGGTACGTAAAAATCAAACTTATCTCTGGCAAATAAATATTTCCTTGAATTAATTTGTATGCAAATATTACTATTGAAATATATTGACGCGTTTCAAGACTGTTGTATCCTACCATTCCTAGCACAAAATCGGACAGAAATAAGTATGGATAAATATTGTATTTTCTGTAATAAATATATATTAAACAATTGTTCTTCTTCTTCCGTGGGTTTCTATTTCGCCTTATCTAGAGTGCTTTAACATTGAAGATTTGAAAGATCTTTAAATGGAAAGTAGACCAAGTACTCAGGATGTATAAATTTCCGGACGAGAATATTCTTCTTCTTTCAATATTCTTTTGTTCAATGGGTTGCTATCCCGCTTTATCGAGAGTGCTTTTATAGATACCGAAAGTACTCAGTATATATAAAGTTGCGGACAAACACCCATTCGTTATGGGGGGAGGGGGAGAGTGGGGGGGGGGGGCATTTATACCAGATTAGATAACAAAGCTCGGATCTAGTCTATCGTATCCAGTCTAGGTGGTCTATAGCGTCAAAGGTAGAAACTGTCTTACTGTTCTAGTTGTTGCCAATATTGCCACCTTTTGCATCACCTGTTTGAGCCCTGTTACTATAGAAACAACAGTAGTTCCTCGCATGTCAGCAGCTAATGGCCTTGGATCGTGTGGTATAGTTATAGTCTACGAAATAGTATTTGACAAAAGTGTCGTTAAAATGTCATAAAATAAACAGTGATTCCCAACAAGTTGTAACCGTTTATTTTACTATGGAGATAGATTCTACCTGTACGATTTAAAGACAAAACTGACCGCTGCACCGGGTTCGATCATAACATCTTGAACTTTATACCACCAACGATCAGAGTAAATATTGCAGTATCGGTACCGGTTATACAGTATACGTATTGGTTTTGTTTTACTCCTGTGTAGGTTTTGTGAACTTTTTTAGATTTATTACTTAGTCTTAATACTTCCATCACATGTTCGACTTATTGGTTTTGTTTTACTCCTGTATTCTTTTTGTGAACTTTTTAACTTTTAATTCTTATTCTTAATACTTTCATCACATGTTCCACTTATTGTAAAAACGTTTAACGCTTTCAGTTTATAAAATTGATAAAGTAATAATAATGATTGTAGAAGAAATAACCAGTAAATCGTTTTAATATTTTTTATAAGTAGGTAAATGTTGTCAAATAATTTTGTTACTTTTTACTGCAATAAAGATTTTTCCTAAATTAATTATATGGTTTATTCAGCTGTCATTGAAAGATTCGGAAGAAAATGTTATTATTAGTGTTTTTGCTTAAAAATTGATACGTATAAATAATTAATATTATTAAGCGATCAAGGTGATTTAGTCTAACCATATCAAGCCATTAGACATTCGATGATAGGTGTGAAAAAGGTCTCGATCGTAGTGAAAAAGGCATCAATGTGCTAACGACACTTTTGTCAAATAATATTTCGTAGACTATATGTCGATCAAATAAGCCTGCCGCGCATTTTTATCAATTGACATATTATCGGGCCTATTTGTCACGATTGTTCTATTGGTTATTATTGGCAGTTGTATTCCGAAAGAACTCCCGGTAAGGACTTATAATATGGCATTATGGCGTTGACGAAATCATACCTGACAGCGAGCCCTTCATGATTAATTCTGGCTACTAGCATATATTGTATAGCTTATTAGATTACTCAACGCCGTACTACAATTTGGCAACAAGGATTTAACAACGAAACGCAACGTGTAGAAGGCCACTAGGTTATGTCTGTGCATATAGTCTAAGTGGAATTTATTTATTTACAGCTATGCCCAGACTCGCGAAATGCTGAAATGTTATAAACTCCACTCGAGTTTTCCGTGTTTGGCTAGCGATAGAATTTCCAGTGAAATCTGCGAAAAGAGCGGCATTCGCTCTAGAGGGGCGCAGATTTCAAAGGGGCGCCTTTTGCAGAGTTCACGGCTGTGTATTAGGTTTCCTCTTCCAAGAGAGACTTTACCGGTAATGTCACGTCAAACGCTCTACGCCGGAAAAGGGGGGTGTGAAATAGCAAAAGATAGAAAGGGGGCGATTACGAAACATATATATAGAAGGTAAACTATTTAGGTAAAGTATTATATATATTACAGTATTATTTATGACGCGATTTTCGTCAACTCTCCTTTGTTATTTATGTTATCCGAAAAATCAACGGACAATTAGCAAGTTTGTATAAAAGGTTACCCAGAGTGTAACAACTAGGGTCTTATAGCAATTAATTGTGCTAGTGTATCGAAGTAATACTATCAACATTCAATTCATTAATTCATGTCGTATTGGAATTATACACATCCAATGTTTTGTATATGTGGATGATTTTGTAAATAAACTAGTAATTTGGGCCTATTATCTAACTACGGTTTATTGCGTTATGTGAATCAACAGTTAAATTTAAATCCAATCATAAATCAACAAGTAAATACAGGGTGCGGCAGTGAGGAAGGACGGTTTTAAAAAAATCATAAAATAGTTAATTTTTACTCAAAAACATATTTATTGATGGAATCAGGTTCGCAAGGAAATAGCATTTGAGACAGTCAAGTGTGGAAAATCACATCAGGCATGTGGTGGCCGAAATCGTTGATGCAGTGCTGGAGGCGTTCTTGGAAATTCGCGTAGACTCTCTCCAACATCGCTCTTTCAACTTGGGCGACTTCC
Organism: Micropterix aruncella; assembly: GCA_944548615.1. Lineage (NCBI taxonomy): Eukaryota > Metazoa > Arthropoda > Insecta > Lepidoptera > Micropterigidae > Micropterix > Micropterix aruncella. Next base: position 23,891,579 of record OX155965.1, read on the forward strand.
ACGCGAATTGCGTGGAATGATTTTTTCTCATGGGGACACCTCAAGGCTAGAGTATACGAGAACAAGCCCCGAACTCTGGACGAATTGAAGGACGCAATTCGCGTGGAAGTCGCCCAAGTTGAAAGAGGGATGTTAGAGAGAGTCTACGCGAATTTCCAAGAACGCCTCCAGCACTCCATCAACGATTTCGGCCACCACATGCCTGATAGGATTTTCCACACTTGACTGTCTCAAATGCTATTTCCTTGCGAACCTGATTCCATCAATAAATATGTTTTTGAGTAAAAATTTCCTATTTTATGATTTTTTTAAAACCGTCCGTCCTAACTGCCGCAACCTGTATATTAAATATAATTAAAAAAAACACGACTGCTGTTACAGGAAGAGAACTATTGTAGTTATTATTATTTTTGTTACTGTTTTTTTTTATGAAATATTAATGTTTTATGTAGTTACAGATACATGTATTTATTCGGAAATTAATCGATCAGACCATTTGTTTGACAATTAACTTCATATGTTTATGTTTTTATTGACATTTTGACATTAAGACAACTACTTACTTGATATTTGAACATTTAAGGTGGGTACCAAGTATCATAGGGTTATGACACTTGGGATTACATAACGATTCTTACAATACTAACCATTTCTAATTCGGTTCGAGCGTTTAGAAGTAATGGAGGAATAAAGAAACCGAAAACATACATAGATGAACCCTGAACACATTACACTTCTTTTTCGTCGTGCAGTCGTATAAAATCCAATCAAGTCCAGTATCACAGCCATAAAATAAAAACGAAAACACATGAATGCAGAAAACCCCAACGTAAAGTGAAAGAATGGCTACGGCCCAGGCGCAAAATCTTACCTGTCATCCACACACTGAGTGTCTATCTTTGTCTTGCTTATCTACTGCGTCTCTTTCATCCATAAACTTGATGAGACAATCCCTAGGTAAAACAAAAGAAAGCCGACGGCCCAAGCGCAAAATCTTATGACACCCGCACACGGATCAACTATACCGCTTTAGTTTCGAAATGAGATAAAAAGGCTCACTTGGTACTATGCAGTTATTTTTACTATTAAGAAATGATGTTGATATAGGTTTATAGTTTCTGATATTTTTGCAAATATTATCGATATCAATAATATAAACCACTTAATTGTTTAAATGGAACGATGTAAATAAGGTATTTTACTCAAAAAGTGTAGGGGAGTGTGTGGACCATTGGGCAGTTGGGAGGCTTGACCACCCCACCTTAAACAATGCTACGCAAGTTTTAAAAATCTATATATGTAATAGTTTGTTGCACTCATGTCGGCACCACTGACTAACGTCAAATGGGACTGAATGAACATGTCAGTAAAAGTTGCGGAAATAATTTACGATTTTATTGCTCAAAAGTAACTATTTTTAAGTAACTATTTTATGTCTGTTTTCACTAGATATACAAGTCTTTTTCTAAAAATAGTATTAAGCCGCAATTATATTTGGGCCACGCCGCGTATTGCAACGCATGGGATTGAATTCGGTTCCATATATTTAGTATGAAAATGATTATATTAGACATGGCCTGCGTGTCGCCGCGCGAGCTGACGCCACGAAGATCACTCGATTTCGATCGGCATGGAATCGGTGGTGGGGGAAGCCACGCGTTGGCTCGCTTCTCGCTAGTATAATCAGCCGTGGGCACTCGCATTTGCGCGCGTGGCCGAGCAAGTGAGCAGACGTATGCCTACGTAATACGTATTTCAGTGCGCATGCCTACGTATTTTTCAATATCATTTTCAATAAAAGGATGTACTTATATAGTCGAATTATGTTCTTGTCAATCTGAAATATTGGTGAAATCTAGTTTCGTCGCTTTCTAGTTTATTTACCAATAAATGCTATTCACTTCGAGTTCCTCTTACTATTTTATTGGAGGCACCCAATATTTCCTCTTCTTTCTTTTCTTCTTGAGTACCTAGGCGTAACATAAGTAGGTAGGCAATATTTTCCTTAGCATCCGTATCTGATTCGGACGAACATATTGTAGACAAGTTAGGACGATGACGGCCGCCACTGAACTGACACGAAAATTCGTCAGCACGCGCGGTGACACGACACTGTAGTATACTCACCTGCCCGTTGCTTGGGACAGCGTTACAACACGCGGCGTGGACCTAATATAATTGCGGCTTTAAGGTATTTTACTAAAAAAGTGTAGGGGAGAGTGTGGAACATAGGTCAGTTGAGAGGCTTGGCCACCCCACCTTAAACATTGCCACGCAAGTTTTAAAAATCTATAAATGTAATAGTTTGTTTTACTCATGTCGGCACCACTGACTAACGTCAAATGGAACTGAATGAACATGTCAGTAAAAGTTGCGGAAATAATTTACGATTTTATTGCTCAAAAGTAAGTATTTTTTGTTAATTTATGTCTGTTTTCACTAGATATACAAGTATATTTCTAAAAATAGTATTATTTAAATGAAAGTAATGTGTTTAGGGTTGAAGGTAAGCATTAGCTCAATTGCATCATCCTAACATTAAATAAATATATTTATTTATTTTGCCTGTGAGCCGTGAGGGAGCATTGTGCACTAAATTGGTAGTGAAGCTTGGGCATGCCCAAATTTCCCTTTTAAAGTAGCTAGTATTGTCATGCATGTAACAATGACACCAAATATAACATAGGTGCTCGTATATAAATGAGCCTACATCATATTTCATCCAAGCTTACATGTCTTCATCGAGGGCGATGAATATGTCGTCACATTAAACAAAAGTTTCAATGAAGGCGACTATGCGGTAAAGATCTCGAGTTCTCCCAAAAACACCACATTCCATTATGTCGGTTACTTTAAATAAATTAAAAACACAACTGCAACGGATGTATATGATGCCAACAAAGTTTATTTATTTATTTATTTTTAGGAAAACCAACAGCTAATTATAAATTAACAAAAAGAGGAGTAGGATAACAGAGAGCCAATTAAAGGTTTTCACGTTTAAGTAACGTTGTAGAAACCTGTGTGACCTTTCAAATAAAGCTATCGATTAAAAATACATCAAAAAATATTCAACAATTAATGCTAAAGAATTCACTGTTCAGCTGCTGCCTAGCTGAGTTAATACTCGTACAGAATAGATCAAAGTCAAAGCGTTTAATCAATAATTACAATCATTGTTCGCCACAGAAATGCATTTTGCCTATAGTTGGTACCAGCATGAGGAACATGAAGAGCAGGGTTAAATCTATTGGGTTGGAAGGAACACGGAGATTAATTTTATTTTATTAAACAATGAAATTAGTACGATCAGGGTAGGCAGACGATATATGCGAGCATAGCTGACTAATGAAAATGCAGTATGGAAACCGATATCTGACGTGATCATCTTGAGCATGTGAACGGCGAGTGAGCGGGGCAGCGGCGAAAGCAAGGGTTACAAACATTTTTGTTGAAGTTGAAGACACTTTTCATTTTCCGGAAATTGCAGATATGGGTCGCTTGTATAAGAGATATGCCAACCAAAGTTTCACAATGTTGTTTCGGCCCAACGACTTATCTATGTACCGAATTTCAAGTTTCTAAATCTAATATTTCAAGATTGAAGTATGATTAGCGCGTCCCTTGGTGGACTGATTTCAACCATCCATCGACTATCGTGGTGGAATACACACACACACACACAGATACACACATACACACACCCTCTCTCTCTCACACACACACACAGACAGACAGACTTCGATCTGGATATGAATCACCGACAGATTTCACTTTGGAAATGGTGTTAATGATCTCAGGGGGGAGGCGGGTCGAAATGGATATTTCTGTGTATATCTTTATTTTTTTAACGCGGTTACAGTACTTTCACTCGTGACGGAAAAGTAAAATCAAGGTGGTTGTTATCCAAATTAGTACATGCTAGACCTTAAGACAAGGTCGATTTTAACGTGACCAACTTTTCCGTCGATAAAATGTAGCTTATCCTTGACATCCCCCTACGCAGACGGTGGGCTAGTAATGTGTTTGGCCAATCCTTTGTTTCCCAAATGACCGTGTAAACAGAACGTGTTTGCATACACTTGTGCTCAATGGTAGCGTAGAGGAAAACATGTTGCTGTCGCTTGTTTACAATGGGTGACCGTGAGTTGAATGAAGCAACGGAAAGGTGTACCTAATATGACCTTAATCGCTTATTTTTAGACGTGGGTAATAAAAGTGCCCACAAGTCTGGGTCATATCCACTGACTTCATGAATAGACGGTTCGTAAATCATTGCCATGGGGCGACCCCAAGTTTAGGCAAATCTTTTAACCGGTCGGAAGCCAGCCTTCGCGCGCAAAAAAACTCCGCAGCAACTTTTTGATCGATTTTGTAAATTAATACTAAAAATATCGTTTTTTCATGAATTTTCACCTAGTAAATTATCTTGTTAGTCATGTATATAATATATTTAAATAATTTATATGGGGGACGACCGAAACGGCTACGCGCGAATTTGTCAAACGACGCAAAATGCCTATAGGCATTGTTGGCGTCCGACCGGTTAACCTATATTTTTCACCCAATGTGCATAAAAAGAAACTATATCCTCTTTCCATCGACCCCAATTTTGGGTAAATCTATTAACCAATATTTTTCACACAATGTGCATAGAAACACATTTCTAAATAGCCCATACGTCGACACATCGCGACGTATAACGACTTATTTTACTTTAGGATCTACCAACCGACAAGGATGTAAAGTATTGAGAACGCGCTAAAAGAAAATCACGATAAAGACGGATATATAAATTTTGTAACCGCCGCCCCACCCCCGAGAAGATTAGGACAATTTTCTGACTGAAGTCTCTCTGGGTGTCTATGTGGGTGTCTGGCTGTGTGTGTGTGTGTGTATGGCTGTGAATGTGTATTCCTCCACGATAGCTTCCAGACGCTTCATCCGATTGTGCTGAATTGGCACGCAGGCATCATTAAGTCATGGGAAGAGTTAAAAGAATTGTGGTTAAAATCGGTCCACCAGAGGGCGCGCTAGTCATACTTCGGTACACATGTGCCTTGTTGGGCCGATTTCCAGACTGAAGTCTGTCTGTGAGTCTGTGTCTGTGCGTATGTGCGCGCGCGTGTGTGTGTTTGAGCTGACAGTAGAAGAGCTGTGAGTCTGTGTCTGTCATTTTGAGATAAGATTTAAATCTCACATCTAGGCACAAGCCTATATATATATATATATATATATATATATATATATATATATATATATATATATATATATATATATATATATATATATATATATATATATATATATATATATATATATATATATATATATATATATATATATATATATATATATATATATATATATATATATATATATATATATATATATATATATATATATATATATATATATATATATATATATATATATATATATATATATATATATATATATATATATATATATATATATATATATATATATTTATATATATATATATATATATATATATATATATATATATATATATATATATATATATATATATATATATATATATATATATATATATATATATATATATATATATATATATATATATATATATATATATATATATATATATATATATATATATATATATATGTATATATGTATATATATATATATATATATATATATATATATATATATATATTTATATATATATATATATATATATATATATATATATATATATATATATATATATATATATATATATATATATATATATATATATATATATATATATATATATATATATATATATATATATATATATATATATATATATATATATATATATATATATATATATATATATATATATATATATATATATATATATATATATATATATATATATATATATATATATATATATATATATATATATATATATATATATATATATATATACACTTTCATTTAGAAAACGGCTTTGCCGAAGTGATCAATAGTTTAATTTTTTATTTTTTCGCTTAATTCGTCTCAATTGAAGGCATTTTGTGTTGCATAAGGATAAGCCCTATTTATGAGATATATGGATGAATAGTGATCGTTAGTCGACTGCAAAAGGACCTTTAAACTTACATTGCACCGTCGAAAGTCGTGCACATCCGTAAGTATATCTCATTCAAACATAAGCATTTCCCAATACAAGCTGGGATTTCCTTCGCTACTTTTTAAGTAGCTTTTACTAATTTTAGTTTAAATAAAATTAGTAAAAGCTACTTAAAAAGTAGCGAAGGAAATCCCAGCTTGTATTGGGAAATGCTTATGTTTGAATGAGATATACTTACGGATGTGCACGACTTTCGACGGTGCAATGTAAGTTTAAAGGTCCTTTTGCAGTCGACTAACGATCACTATTCATCCATATATCTAATAAATAGGGATTATCCTTATGCAACACAAAATGCCTTCAATTGAGACGAATTAAGCGAAAAAATAAAAAAATAAACTATTGATCACTTCGGCAAAGCCGTTTTCTAAATGAAAGTGACATTACGAAATAATTCAAATTTCGAATGCTACCAACATTTAAAATATGACACAATTGGCTGAGTTTGTTATCAACGAGCCATTAAATCGAAATAAAAATAAATATATATATATATATATATATATATATATATATATATATATATATATATATATATATATATATATATATATATATATATATATATATATATATATATATATATATATATATATATATATATATATATATATATATATATATATATATATATATATATATATATATATATATATATATATATATATATATATATATATATATATATATATATATATATATATATATATATATATATATATATATATATATATATATATATATATATATATATATATATATATATATATATATATATATATATATATATATATATATATATATATATATATATATATATATATATATATATATATATATATATATATATATATATATATATATATATATAAACAATACTTTAGAAAGCCGCCTAAGATCAACATAACTTTAAAAATCAATACTGTTTCCTAAAAGACTCACCACATAATTAATTAGTCGTAGATACTTAAAACTACAGTATGTTTTGTCCGTGTCCTTGGAAGGATAAAGGACTTTGGCAATAAGGAAATCATCTTTCAAGTTGTCATCATCGTGGAGGGTGGTCAGTGAAACCCACTATATTTCCAGCATTATTTTCTAATATATTGGCTGCCATTGTCGCTGTGACCAGACTGCGGAAATTGAACATGAGGAAAAGTTGACAGGCGGAAGCTTAGCAACATATTACTTGCTGTCGGTGCATCAGTGAGTCATTCATCTAGCAAACAGGCGTCCACGCCCATTTTAATGTTATTGCCTTTCTACATACGAGAAAGCCTATTCACTATCCTAACAAGTTATGGCTATTTCACTCAACGCTGTACAGCTGTTATATTACTACACACCATAACCTTTCACTAAGAGCGGCTCAATGAAGTCTTTTACTTTTACGGCAGAGGAAAAGTATTGTGGACATGCAATTTTTTTTCGAGATGAAGACGGATATATACATTTTAACCCCTCAAATGTGAGGCGTCCCTTAAGGGATGCCTTGGCAAAATGTATACAAAATGTATATAAATTTATATAAATGTAAATATAAATGTAAATGTGTGCCGCTTTATAGTAATCAGCTCTATAGTAATGCTATAGCTCTATAGTAAACCCCGCTCTATGTAAATGTAAATGTAAATGTAAATATAAATTTATATACATTTTGCCGTAGGCAACCCGAGCTAATCGCCATTCATTTGAGGGGTTAACCCCCCACCCCCTTACCCCGAAACGACCATTTCCAGACTATTTCTAGACTGGTCTGTCTGTGAGTCTGTGTATCCGATTAGGGTGAAATTTGGCATGCAGGCATCATTTAGTCATGGCAAGAGTTCAAAAGATTTTAGTTGAAATCGGTCCACCAGAGGGTGCGCTAGTCATACTGAAATATCTAAATATTGCAGTTAGAGGCTTGGAGTTCGATACACAGATGCCTTGTTGAACCGAAATGACGTTGTGAGATTTTGTTTGGAATATTTTATATTCAAGCGATTCAAATATTATTTAAAATCCGTTATATTTAACCACCCTACCTTTGGTTTATTATGTAAAAAGTAGGCAATAAATCCTTGTTTTTTTTCATTTAATTTCTCATTTTCAGATATATTTAGTATTGAGTGTCGAATTTAAATCGACCGAATCTCGATACATTCTGCAAATGAACTGCTAAATATAAAGAGGCTAATGAATTATAACTTTTTGCCAATTACTTCCTCATACAAACCAGTTTCAAGTTCTCTCAAAATGCTTTTTTTTTAAATTGAACGTACGGGATATGGCTTGTTGTGTTCGGGCGATAATATACACATACTACAAATATACTAAGAATTAGCGTGCGGGGGTAGGTTAAGTTAGTGTGGGGGTGGGGGTTGTCTACTTGCCGGAAAAGACAGGGTGTTTTTTGTTTTTTTTTGTTTGTCAGCCGTTTTTTTCGTTATCTCCCACGGGTCAACACCCATTCGGTGGCCTCCACGCAGAAGTGCGAGCCCGGGTAGAAACTGGCCTGTGGGCCAGTTTCCCTTAGGAGTCAACCATCGGGCGCTTCTGTGCGGTTTGCGCACCGTGCGGTGTTGGCCAATCGATTGTGCAATCCGACCGAGAGCCGGTAGGTCTGGAAACAGTACTGTTTTCTATAGAGCTGAAGTAGTCGTTAACCTTATGGCAACTGTGTTTGAAGCGACCAATCAGCTACCCGAATCCGGGTGAACAGCGGATGCTGTGGTCTGCGATAGATTCGGTAGACACCGTATTACCGCTAGGTATGGGAGATGACCGCGCAAGCGATCTCGAATCTGTTGCCAGTTGGGAGACCAGAGTAATCTGGTTGCAACTAGAAGTAAGGGCGCGAGTGCTGGCCTGCTGGTTGATTAACCTGGTTATCTCGCGATTAAGGCATTGGTCTCTTACAGACGAGTGCACAACTAGACAGTGGATTGTTTACGTCCCAAGTCTTCTACGCTCACCTCACGTGAGACAGAACGATCCAATATCTTTAAAACTTTCTGAGGTGATGGGTTCTCCCGTTATAGTTGACAGCTCTAGTTGTCTCGGTTAGGTACGCTCCGCTTTATTTCCAACCTTAGCAAAATGATCCCCCGACCATATTCGCCCTATTTCTTCAGCGCAGGGGATAATTTCGCACAGCTCCCCTCGGCTGTTTCAGATGGCTGACCGATTAACCTCGCCCACCTCGGCCGCTCCGTTCGTTCGTTCAAGAAGGAACGCAGCGAGATGGATATCTTCCTTCCGGCTGGCAATTTCACGAGGAGCAAGTCGAGCAAATCGAAAGGCGGCGCCACACAGAAGGCGATTATTATTCAGATTAATGATCGCTGCGAGTTCCAACTTTTCCAATGGCGCAGCATCGCGGACACCCCATTTATAAAAAGAACATTCATTATCGGCGACCCAAAGAACGATTACCTATCCCATTCAGATCTGAACGAAAATCTTACTGATGTAACGGTGCCATGAAAATTTAATAAACTTTTGTTAAATATGGGAAAGTGGGGAAATTGAGAACGGCGGGTAATTGGGAACAGTTGGATATCAAATACTTCTCTTTATCCCTGTATCCCTTTGTATCCCTTTGTATGCCCTGTATCCCTGTATCCCTTTGTATGCCCGTAAAAAAAGTGAAAGAGATGATGCCCGCGTGCTGTCACTGTGAGTAAGAGAATACAATACAATGCAATACAATCAACTACTTTAGTAAATAGGTATTCCTACACTTGGATGCGTCACAAAATTAAATGCTAAAAAATTAATTATTTAAATCATAACTATCATGATAGTTGTAATGGCTAAGGTAATTCAATATTACCTACCTTCAAATATTCAAAATATACTAATGTGATTTAACAGTCAGGAAGAATCTATATACTTATCTATATATTAATTTGAGATGTGTTTTTTCCTGTAACCGCCATATTGAGAGAATTTCTAGGTATACAAATTTGGTTGAGGTGTCTAAAAAAAGCTCTCGGTCTGTAGATGTGTCATCAAAAGAGAAAATTGAAAAAAGTCAATAAAATATAAAAGTACAAAATTATAGCGCCATCTATTGGATTTCCGCGCGACCGCGTGGAGATCCAGTAAATGGCGCTATATATTTTTTTTATTTTAATTACTTTTTTTAATTTTCTTTTTTGATGACACGTCTACAGCCCGAGAGATTTTTTAGACGCCACAGCCAAATTTTTAGACCCCGCCATCTGCTGGATTACAGCGTGTCCTTTTTGTACTGTAAACAGGTGGCCCTCTAACGGACGATTGCTAAACTGCATTGACATTGTGTCAAAGTTGTGTAATTTTGGGCAACATTTAAAACCACCGGTGATTTTGAACTGTTTGACCTTTACCATCGATTTTAATTTAATCAAGATCCTAAAAAACTAAAACCCCTCTGAAAAAGCCTTACTGGAAGGCGAGAAAGAGCCTGTCAACACCAACATATAACTGTATCACGGCTCGATGATGAATATTCGCAACCAAACAAAGAGGCGCAGAACATCCAGCTCTCAAGCGTTAATTTCAAGGCAGCCAACTGAGATGGAACTCATGCTTGCTCACTTGGAAATAACTGAATACGCTGAATTGGCGTGAAAGTTTTTGTTTACTTTCTGTCACCTGCCATGTCACGTCCGCGTCACTCTGCGGTTGTTCCTGTCCGTTTTCCCAAAAACTTGGTAACATTCCTGATCGTAAATTAAATGGGTAAGGCACCGCAACGTAATTTATTGTACCTATACCTATGTGGAAATATTATTTGTACCTTAATAATAAGTATGTTTCCATTTATTTTTTAACACGCTCTTATTAAGTCGACCTGTATGTAAGTATATTATGGAATCTAAGGTAAAATTTAACCATCTTCCAAGGATCGTAGCGTCATGAAAATTGGCAGCTGTATGTAGTTCTGATGACAATATAGTAATATGGTACTGTCGAACTGATCTGATGATGGAGTCGGAAGATCCATCATCAGATCATCGTATCATTGCTGTGTTTGGACTTGTTAGAAAAGTCTTGGAATGAACTTTGACCACGATTAGGTTTCAAGGTCTGATGATGAAGCCGGAAGATAGGCACTGGCATTCCATGATGGAATATCGTATCATAGCCGTGTTTGGACTTGTTAGAAAGGTATTGTAATGAACTTTGACCACGATTAAGTTTCAAGGTCTGATGATGAAGCCGGAAGACAGGAACTGGCATTCTATGATGGAATATCGTATCATAGCCGTGTTTGCACTTGTGAGAAAGGTCACGTAATGTACTTTGAACACGATCAGGTTTCAAGGTTATAACAAACCTTTTTTGGTTTTTACGTGCATTTATAAAAGCGTGTTTTCAGTGGTTTTTTAAAACTATTATTTTATGTAACATTACGGTCAATAAAGTGACCGTCGAATTCTATGGGTTTCGCTAGTAATATATTAAAATTGGTGGAAATTGGTGTAATAACAGAATTGGCGGAATAACAGAAGTGGCGATTCGCTTCTTATCGAATCTAATTTGGCTTGCAATGCGCGATCGGTACGAATCGGGCTCGACGGGCGCCACGCCGCCGCGCCGGCGCGATCGTCGGCATTCGCGCCGTAAGCAGTTGGCAAAAAATCCTAATAATATGCGACGTAATGCAATGAAAATTTGAATTTCGAACTCGAGTTCGATTGAATTGATTGGTTGAATTTCGAACCACTAATAGCTCGCGTTATGCTCGAGGCAGCGTTATATTCAGGCTAACAATATATATGTACATCCTTACGTTACTTTAACTGACTTTAAGTGATTTGGTACTACTTAACTTGAGGAGTGCGGCTTGATTCTTTTTTATTTTCCATCAAAATCTGCCCCCCCCCCCCACTCAACAAAATCTGAAATGCTGCCACTAATTCCACATGGCTAGAAAGCACTGAAGAACACTTATCCTAACGCACAGATAAGTACGTATAAAATCCTTTGAAGTGAAAATTCTCCACGATCATAAGAGCACTTACCTTTGGGTAAAACTCGCAGAAACATTACCTTCAAAGCGAAGACTACGAAACCAAATGAAGAATGAAATTAGCTTCTAACCTAAGAAAAGGCATATATGAGCTGTATTGTTTGTGGCATAGATGCGGTACACGAAGAAGAAAGAAGTTAGAACACAATCAAGTTTTGAATTGTGGGATCAAGCATTCCTTCGGAAATATTAATTGATTTGTATAATACAAAACCTGTTAGAATTGTCTATTTCGAGTATATATTTATTTCCTGATCAAAATCGGGTGTGTCACCCCAAGACAATTACTGATTTAATATGAATATTAATTTCATAAATTAACAAGGATGATGTGGAGACAAATAACAGGCTTTATGTGCGACAGAAAAATGCCCCTTAAGATCGAAGGACAAATGTATAAGACAGCCATTATACCAGCTGTCCTTTATGGATCAGAATGTCGGGCGACTAACAAACAACATCTTAATAAACTACTTACAACATAATGCGCATGCATCGCTGGTCATCGGGTGTCAAACTATTAAACAAAATCCGAAATGAGTATTTAGGAGAAGTTTTAAAGTCGCTCCGATAATTGATAAAGTCAAAGAAAGACGCTTACGTTGGTACGGTCACGTCCAGCGACGCCTAGATGATTACATGGTAAAGGTTGCCCTAGACCTGCCAACGACGAAACGTGCTCTTGGAAGAATATCCGCTATCTGGTTGACGACGGTTGAAAACGACCCGAGAGAAGCTCAACTCGACGCCAACACAGTACAAGATCGTTCTCAGTGGAGAAGAAGGACAAGGAAGGCCGTCTCCAAGTAAGCGGGACAGGGTCTAGAAAGAAGAAGATTTATCTCATAAATAAAATCTAAGAGGTCCCTCTCTCGGCCGGCGGACGAACCCGATTGGGTTCCATTGCAACCGCCGTTTGCAAGTAAAAGTATGTCGGAATTTAAATATTATTAATGTAGCTTGTATGTGAGATATTCCAACCAAAATTGTCACAATGTAATTTCGGTCGAACAAGGCATCTGTGTACCGAATTTCAAGTCTCCTCGTCCTATATTTCGAGTTTGTATTATGACTAGTGCGCCCTGGTAGTACGATTTCAACCACAATCTTTTCAACTCTTGTCATAACCATATGATACCTGCATCCGAAAATTCAGCATAATCGGATTAAGCGTTTTGGATGCTATCGTGGAGAAATACACAAACACAGACAGACAGACTTCAGCCTGAAAATGGTCTTCATCACAAAAAAAATACGCGTTCACAATACTTTCTCTCCTCGCAGGTTAGTGGGTCAGGAAAGTAAAAGCAATAATTAACCAGTACCAGCAGATATCAAGAATAGCTTGAAACTTATATAATTTGAATGTATGTAACATATTATAAATAACCATTATTCATCATAACATTCAATAACATTCTATCTCCATTAGTCCCAAATTATGCTGATTTATAACATTGTTATCTTCAAACTATGCTAGTTCCTTCAAGCTATGTATGTATGTTAGTTAGCCTTCGATACGGTGCCCCAAAATGACCCCCTTTTAATGTGCTTGTAGAACATCGGCATAGGGTTTGGCTAGACTGATTGGATAGCTACATAACAGAGAGAAAACGGCATACTCATAAAAGGAGTGCCCCAAGGTAGCGTTCTTTGACGAATTCTTTTCCTAGTTTATTTATTCTATCTGGTCTATTTGGTCTTGATCTTGTGAAAGTTTCTTCTGCTATGCACTCCAGACGGAGATATCCTGCCAAAACTGGTAGTTATAGGGTGAGGCTGCCCGCTGGGTACCTTTCCCGGTGCCTCGCCGTAAGGCGTTGGTCTCTAACGGGTTGCTGGTGAACTAGACAGTAGATTGTCTTGTCCCCATGTCTTCTACGCTCATCCCACGGCTGAAAGAACGATCTATATCGTTATACCAGCCTGGGGTGACGGGTTTGCTCTTTGCAGTCGACACCGCCATCCTGCTATGCATACATATCCTATCCGTTAATGAAAATGTGTTAGATGATCTTTTTATTACGTAGGTAATTTACAAATTGTTACAAAATTTTAAAATCTAAACGTAAGCAAAATAAATCTCCGGCGCATAGATGGTTGCGAAATATTACATTTTTATTAGGTACTAAAATATTTTTTGGAAAGCCTTAGTAAATACCAAAATACTCGAAATTGACTACATTTTCTGATGAATGCTTTGAGCCCGCAACTTCATAACTTCCTTGTGTTCGACTGTACCAGTCGACTGTAGCACTTAAATGGGAAAATGGAATTAAGAATAGACCAATGACTGATTTTAGCAGCCCGGAGTAAACTTCGGAGTAGATGTACATTTACCCGGTAGATAGACATATACCCGCCTATGAAGAACCTACCATTCCACGTCTTCACAAAATTTTAATGAGCTCTTTACGACTACAGCTTACTTATAGTTTTAACTCTTATTTTATTTGTCATGCTCTATTTAACGGAATTTAATGTTTCATTTTAGCCCCCAGGATCTTTAATATGCTAGATGAAGAATTAAAATGTATGTGCCTAAGTCTTCTTCTTCTTTTAAAGCCAAAATTGATTCCTGGTTAAAACATGACGCCCGGCAAAATATCCACAATTTTTTATACCGAGACAGTTCCCATCATTAAATCGTATCCCTGACAATTCTTATTACAATATTATTATTATTTTCGTTGACTTTTTTAAAATTATTACTATTACTTATTCATTAATTTTGGTGACTATTGTTTGATATTATTTGTCATTTTATTTTATTTTTATTTTATTAACACGATTATTTATTTTATGTGTTTTATTTCCTCTTGTGATCATTAGTTTCCTAATATATATTACTTTCCCTTTAATTTTTTACTCAAATTGCCGAATATATGTGATCTAAAAACTAGAGGGCTAGCTACCCTGGAACAAGTCCTGGCACTTAGTTGGGCAGCAGCAGTACTTAAATGCTAATGCTCATATCGGCCGTGTTCAATTTTAATTTTATATTTTTTTAATTGATATGATTATTAGTGATACTTATGCATTGTTAATGAATTGTTAAATTAATTAATTAAATAAATAAATAAATGACGATTTTATAACGGAATCGCGACAATTTTTTTTGATGACCACTTTAGTTGTATTCAATATAGCCCTGTCCACCCTGGGACGGGCTGGTCCCAGTTGGGTAATAAAATCGAATTAGCATGATGTTAAGGTTGTGCCATTCGGTTCCTGTTATGTTTGTAAACAGAATCAATGTTGTATAGTAATTAATTCTAAAATAAGAAATAAAATAAATAAGAAACTTTTTATTACGCATAATCTCTAAAACTACATAGTATACATACGCGGGCGGACTTATAATCTCAAGACAAACTGTGTCATCATCATAATCATCAGCTGGTAGACGTCCACTGTTGGACATAAGCCTCCCCATAGAATGCCATGACGAGCGCTCTTGAGCCACCTCCATCCTCCTACTTCCTGCGAACGTGACAATGTCAGCGGTCCATCTTGTGGGGGGCCGTCCCACACTGCGTCTGCCGGTTCTTGTTCGCCATTCGAGAGCCTCTTATCCCCAACGGTTATCGGTTCTGCGAGTTACATAACCTGCCCATTGGTAATTTTACGAGCTATGTCAGTGACCTCGGTTCTTCTACGAATTTCCTCATTTCGGATATTATCACGCAGTGAAACACTCTAAACATAGCTCTCCCCATAACTCATTGCGCGTAACGACCACGTCTCAGTGCCGTATGTCATTACTGGCTAGATGCACTGTCTTGAGGATCTGCGGTATTTGTACCGAGAAGATATGGCGCAGTTTCCGCAACGCTGTCCACCGAGTTGGATTCGTCGGTAGACCTACTTGTCGAAATTTATTCTGCCTAGTTGGATCGTCTGGCCTAGATAAACATATTGGTCGACAGCTTTAATAGTATCATTATAAATAGGATAGAAACGAATTTACCGCGTGAAATTTGTAGCTCCCGACGTTTCGGTGACGTTGCAGTTGCCGTTGTCTATGGTAGACTGAAAGAGCTGTCAATCCGTTGTTCCGCGGGTAGGCCGCATACCGCTGCCGCCACTGCGTAGGTTATAACGGTGGTGGGAAGCCAAGCTCGGAGCGCGCGAATTTCGAAAATCCGTCTTGCACACAACACTCACTGTATCCTGTCTTACGTCCTTGCGTTCGGTGTTCGGCGGTGGGAACATTTTAAGAAGAGGGTTCTACCTAAAATAGAGCTTTTAACCGTCGTCTTTATTGAAATTCGGGGTTCTTCTTATTTCAATGGCTTCCCGGATCGTGCGGGGAAAATAGAATTGTTCCTTGGATAGTACAATGGGACTTTGAAACTGCATCCATTGGTTACTTCCGCTATCCAATATATGTTCGCAGATCGCCGATTTCTATCCCGATCGCCAATAGTATCGTTCCAATATGTATCGGTGTGGTGCAACATAGACATCCGACAAGATTTTTGTCTTATCTATGTTCATTCACAACTCTTAAAGTCAACTCATAAATAATTACACGTGCGTGCATACTCTTCTCCTTTTATCGTTTATTAGGCCGACTCAGGTGTCCCATTGTGCGCTATATGGCCCACATCGACCCAAATATAAAATATTCAAAACCTTACTTCGATACCTACTCTCATAAAGAGACCGCTTTTTGCGTGGGTCTCTCTCTCTGCTCTCTATAGCCGAGTAAAGAGGTATATATACGGTAAATGCGGCCTCCCTCTATAGAGTGCCCCTATCATGGATGATAAATTTCGACAAACCGCCGGCTATTGTGCACTTCTGAGTTAGAATAAGGGTCGCCGTTGGAAGTAGCGTGTTTATAAATAGGATAGAAAACGAATTTACCGCGTGAAATTTGTAGGACCCGACGTTTCGGTGACGTTGCAGCCGTCGTTGTCTAGGGTAGACTGAAGAGATGTCAGTCCGTTGTTTTGCGGGTAGGCCGCATACCGCTGCCGCTACTGCGTAGGTTATAACGGTGGTGGGGGGCCGGGCTCGGAGCGCGGGAATTTTGAAAATCCGTCTTGCACACAACACTCACTGTATCCTGTTTTACGTCTTTGCGTTCGGCGTTCGGCGGCGGGAACATTTTAAGAAGAGGGTTCCACGTAGAAGAGAGTTTGTAGCCGTCGCGTCTCTATTGAAGTTCGGAGTTCTTCTTATTTCAATGGCTTCCCGGATCATGCGAGGAAAGTAGAATTGTTCCTTGGATAGAACAATGGGCTTTTGAAACTGCATCCAGTGGTTACTTCCGCTATCCAATATAATATGTTCGCAGATCGCCGATTTTTCTCGCTGAACGTTTTTAACAGCTTTGATGTGTTCTGTCAGTCACTTGGCTATGGGCCGTTTCGTTTGTTCAACGTAGGCTAGACCGCAGCTGCATTCGACTTTATACACACCCGGGGTTTGCAGTGGTATTACATCCTTTACAGGCCTCAAAAATCGAGCTATATTTTGGGTCGGTTTGAAGATCGTTTTTATATCGAATCTGTTTAGCATCTTACTTATTCGATCAGTCACGCCCTTGACGTATGGTAAGAATGCTCTTGATCTGCTCGGTTTCTGTGTTTCGTCTGTATTAGATCGTGTGCGTGTCTCGTGATATTTTCCGTATCCCTTTTTCCTAAGGACATCATTGACATGTTCCATCTCCTTCGGAAGATGCTCAGTGTCGCATAGATCGCGTGCTCGATTCACGAGCGACGTTTGCACTGAACGTAGATGGTAGGGATGATGGTGTGAGCTTGCATGCAAATATCTGTCCGTATGTGTGGGCTTCCGATATACCGTATGTCCGAGAGTATTGTCACTTCTCCTTGTCACTTTGACATCCAAAATGGTAAGGAGCCTTCCTTCTCTACTTCATAGGTGAAACTGATTTTTGGGTGTATGGAGTTTAGATGACACAGGAATTCTTTCACCGTTTGAATGTTGCCTTTCAGGATGCAGAAGCTATTATCCACGTAGCGAAGCCAGAGAATGGGTTTAATTTTGGAGGTGTTTATGGCTAATTCCTCAAAATATTCCATATATAGGTCACTAACTATCGGCGATACGGGGCATTCCATTGCTACTCCGTCGATTTGATTGTAATAATCGCCACTCCATAGAAAGTAGCAGGATGTTGAAGCATGTCGGCGTAGCTAATAGGGAGGTCCTCAGACCTTAGTTTATCTCTCATCACTGTAAGACACTCCGAAATGGGCAAATTGGTAAATAGAGATTCGACGTCAAAGCTCACCATTATTTCGTCTTCGGCCAGTTTTAAGCTTCTAATAATGCTTACGAAATGTCGCGAGTCTTTCACGTAAGACGTCGTTTTGCCCGTAAGCGGTTGGAGGACACCAGCCAAGTGTTTTGACAGAGCATATGTGGGGCTGTCGATATGGCTCACAATCGGTCTCAATGGTGCATTATCCTTATGGATTTTAGGTAAGCCATATAATTTCGGTGGCTGTACGTTACGTGGTTTAGTGAGATAAGCTATTTCTGGGAGGGAAGTGACAGATTTATCGATTAAAACTCTCGTTTGCCTGGTAATTCTGCTCGTGGGATTCTAATTCACCTTCTCGTAAGTGTTGGCGTCTTCTAAGAGCGTCCCAATTTTCCGCTCGTAGTCCACAGTATCAAGTATCACGGT
Organism: Micropterix aruncella; assembly: GCA_944548615.1. Classification (NCBI taxonomy): domain Eukaryota; kingdom Metazoa; phylum Arthropoda; class Insecta; order Lepidoptera; family Micropterigidae; genus Micropterix; species Micropterix aruncella. The sequence continues at coordinate 23,910,425 of OX155965.1, forward strand.
TGCGTTGCCTTTATCGGCCCGCAACACAACTATGTCCTTATTATCCCGCAGAGATTTTAAGCTTTTTCTCTGGGCGGCTGTGGTGTTCGACTGTGTGAGCTTGGCCTTGCGTACAAAGACAGCCACATCCTGTCGCAGTAAGTCGGCCTCTGGCGCAGGGATCTTGTTTCGAGAGATGACTTCTTCAATGCCACCGATAATACTTTCCACAGGCAAACGGTTCGGTGTCGGTACGTCACCGAAACGTCGGGTCCTACAAATTTCACGCGGTAAATTCTTTTTCTATCCTATTTATAATGTCAAACAACCGCGATAGTCTTCGATTTTATAGTAGCGTGTTTAGTCACTATATTTTTAATATTGAAGGAAAACGCCCAAATGTGGAATAGGCGGGCATTATGGAATAAACCTTCGTGTTACTGCCTCACCCGGGAGCTAATGGGCCCTTGCTAAGTTGGCCACGAAGACCCATTCTGTTCATAGTTGGTTACAATCACGGGTCAACACCCATCCGGTGGCCTCCACGCATGAAATTCGAGCCCGGGCAGGACTCTGGCCTTAGGGCTAGTTTCCCCTAGGAATCAACCTTCTGGCGCTCCTGGACGGTCTGTGTACCGTACGGCGTTAGCCAATCGATTGTGCACTCTGACTAACAGTCGGAGGAGTCTGGAAGCAGTACTGTTTCCTATAGAGCGAGGGTGGTTGCGGACCTTACGGCGACTGCTCTTGAAACGACCATCGGCTACCCGATCCTGGGTGAACAGCCGGGCAAAGGATGTCGTGGTCCGCGATAGATTCGGTATACACCCTTTCACCGCTTTGTAAGGGAGATGACCGCGCAAGCGACCTCGAACTCGTAACCAATCGAAAGACCGGAGTAATCTGGTCGCAATTGGAAGTAAGGGCGTGAGTGTAAGCCCGGTTATCTCGCGGTAAGGGCGTTGGCCTCTTATGGGTATGTGGCGGAGCTTGTCGGTGGACTGTTTTGTCCAAGTCTTCTGCGCTCACTTCACGGGAGATAGAACGACTAATCGTTAAAACTTCCTGAGGCGACGGGTTCGCCCGTTGTAGTGGACTCTATTTGCCTGACCAACAAATGTAAATTCATCCTTTAAGTAACATTAAACTAGCTGCACAAGGGACACGGACACGTCGGTATGTTCTAAACAAAACAAAAGACAGGTGACCTTTTGTTTTGGCATTATGAATGTCTGGAAGAGAATTATAAAATAAAACATTAACTATAGTCTCGTATCCACAGAGCGGATACGAGACTATTGACTCGGACTCTTGACTTTATTTTGAAGCGCATATAGTTGGGCAAAAATGTCTGCTATGTCCATCCCGATATTTTTTAAAATTAAATTTATTAAATTTATTCAAAGAAAAAGATACATTTTTTTAAATATTACAATCTCGCCAAACTGGTATACAGTTTGTTGGCGAGACAAACTCTTACACTACACTAGTCTTACACTTAATAATATAAAAAACAATGCACAGCAGTATTACTACTGGTCTTACTACATGCTTAAATTAGGCCAGTATTGCTACAAGCTTAATTGATAGAAACGTATAACAAATTTAATTATGACCACTAATGTCACTATAAACGTCCAACAGGTAGCTTTTTAATCTCTTTTTAAACATCTGTTTGCTCACGCTTACACAGTCTTCCTCAGATACAATAGTATTAAAGATTCTTGGAATGAGGTACTTTAACGTCCTTTCACCATAGTAGTTGTTCGCTCTTGGTTCTTCAAATCTTTTACGGACTTTTTCTCTAACATTCCTATTGTACTGTATTGGTATTTTAAATTCTGAATTTCTAAAGTGCTCCATTGCTAGTAAGAATGTAACTTTTTCATGTATAGGTAATATATCGCATCGCTTAAACAACAAGTTATAGTTCTTTTTACATTGTGTTAACACGTTTTTATTTACTAAAAGTGACCTTTTTACAACCTATTCTGTCTGATATTTTTTTTCAAACCCTTTACTCCCTGCGGTAATGGCCCACCTTAATGTCTAATGCCAATCATCTTTCAGGCGGCCATATTTTTTTAAATTGTGAATTCGTCAATGAATCAAATTATCAAGATGGTTTATTATGAAATATTGCGTTCATAGATAATCATATTTGTATTATTTTGTTAATGTTCCTAAAATGTGCAAAAAAAACAGAAAAATCATGATTAAATAAAAACTTCTTGTACTTCCCATATTGTGCCCTATTTCTATCTCCAGCACAAATACATTTGAAAATTACCTTTTAGCTTTGCTTTTACCTTGCCTGTGATCCTTATGCGTTTAAAAAAGTTAGACAGGTAACTATATATTCACATAAATAGAACTTGATTACGTTATAAATGAAATGCGAAATCTATAGTAGGTAGAGGGATGGGGGGGGGGGTGAGTTAGGTATCGCTCTACACCTAATCTTGGGCCTAGGTTGTTCAACTTAGTTTAGTCGACTCCAAGTGTGCTTTGCCATTTTATTTAAAAAGGTAACCGCAATCAGGTTGCAGAAGACGTGCTTGAACAAACAAGGGCTTATGAATTAAACATGCAAACTAGCCACAAGCGTTGGAATGGCTAATGAGAATGACGAATGAGAATGGTATTCGATCGCCAAGTGAACATTAAAACAACATGTTAAAGTTGCTCAAAATCAAATTAATTTTCAATTCAAGTCGACTATTGGGTTCTTGTTAACACTATTTTTTCGAATGTCATGACGCAACTGCGAAGAAACGTTCACCTGAAAAGGTCAGATTTGTGGAACCACAATCCTCGAATATTGCACCATAATATTGGATAATTCGACACTTCTTACAAATATTTGTCCAATACACAAACTTTTTTCCAATACTTACCACATACTTTACACATACGTGTGACTTTTTCCTGTTCTGCAAAGTATACAATGGGCTCGATTGCGTTTCTTCGTGAATTAAAATCGGAAATTAGTTCGTGTGAACATGACAGGGCAATACGCTAGAGCGAAATGTGAAATGAACGGTGGTATTTTTTTCGCATTAAAACTACCCACCAAAGATAACGCTTCTGAAAGTAACACCGCACGAAATGTGTTCTAATCTGTTTAGACGAGAATAAATTAGTCAGGTAGTTTTTATCGACGACAGATCGTTTCATATTCCGCTCTAACGTATTGCTCTATCTCGTTCGTTTGAACTAATTTCAGTTATAGTTCACAATCGGGCCCAAAATCATTTCTTATAATACGTTTTGAGTTTATGGTAGCAATATTACATAACTTGCAGAGGTAACTGAAGACTACATTAGCAAATGTCCTTAAAAGTGTTTCGAAGACTGATTTATTCGTTAGTAAAAGAATATTGCATCAAAAGTAACAAAAGAAATTTGTATAATTAGGTTTATATTTCGCGTTTTATTGAACAATTCCCTCTTTTAATTTAAATGAGGAATATAGTAGTACATGTGTAGTATGTATGCTTTTTATTCCATTCGATTGACAGAAACCAAATGCAATTACGTATCCCAATGGCAAATGGTGAACCAGCCGGGAATCGTACCCGTAACTCATCCTCAGGTCTAGAGAAGGGGTGGGGGGGGGCAAACCGGGATACCAGATAAAAGCGATAATTTAGGAGGCGAAAAATCTATGTGTTTGAACTCGTTTCATTGAAGCGACTAGCATCTTGGTTGCGTCAAACTATCGCTTGTCCATTTGGTTATCGAAAGCATCCTAAGTTGATTTTTGAACGCGTGCGCAATATGTCTCTGCCAGGGTTCTAGATGGCCTATAAAGTAATAGCATCACATCCGATTTGATCGTACCAAAGGCTGGCTACTTTGATAGAGGCTGGAAAACAACCACCCCTGTTGCTTAGGTATAAAAGCATTTCTAGACCTAGTACACAGTCGATTAGCTGACGCCGCTCGAAGGTAATCCCCCAGAAGATCCCATCCACCTGCCGTGTTAGGGGAAACGAAGTCCTTTCCAGTTTCGTCCCTCTTCGAGGAGGCTACTGGATAGCAGTTGAACCGCGAGTTGGGCAAACGCAAGATAATGAGCCAATCATAATGGCCCAAGCTGCAAAGAATCGTTAGCTGCCCGATCTAACCACTGTGTCATCGCGATTAATTTAGCTCTTAGTCTTATCATAAAATGTGATTGAATAATAATAATAAAACTCTTTATTCTTAAGAAAAGGCGAGCTTATTGCCTGCAGGCAATATTTTAGAGCTAACCTATACTATTGTAGGAACATTATTTGCGAGTAGACTACATAACTTAACCTATATAAAGAGTATGACAAATAAAATAGAGGAGGATAGAAAGAAGTATATACTTTACTCTTTGTGGGCACAGATTTGCCACATCAAAATAATCTAACACCTATAAGGACGCTAAAGTTTTAAAAGGAGGGGAATGGGAGGGGAAAGGGAATTTATCTGGAGGATTTCAAATGCTCTCTGAGTCTGTTTTTAAAAGTTGTTATGCTTGGCGCGGTTCTCACATTTTTCGGCAAAGCATTCCAAAGACGGGCTCCATGCACGGTGAAAGAGAATGAGAAGAAGTCACTGCTGTGACTAGGGATAGAGAGTAGCAGGTTGTTTTTAGATCTCAGAGGGCGTTCATGAGCCGATAGTGCAGTAAATCTGCCGGTAAGATAATTGGGAGCGACGCCATCCAAGATCTTGAAAAGCATACAGAGAACTCGCATGTCTCTTTTCTCCCGGGTCGACAGCCAATGAAGCTTCTCTCTGTACTCCGTGATGTGGTCAAATTTTCTGAGGCCATGGATATACCGAATGCAAACATTTTGGAGACGCTCAACTTTGGTGGATAACTCCTCTGTGAGGTCGAGAAATGCGACATCTCCATAATCCAGAAGGGGGAGGAGAGCAGACTGACAAATCGTAATCTTGCTCTCCTCCGGGAGGACATTTTTCAGCCTATTCAGCGTAATACAATTCTGTTTCACTCAATTCCCTATGCAACCCCCATTTCGGCTATCAACCTCATTTGGTAAACCTAAAGTGTAGCGCAAACGATGCTCTGACTATAACAAATCTAAATAGATAATACGAATACCCCGAAATCTACCGTCAACGATACTATTATTCGCGACCGTAAACGAGGGTGAGTGGGCCGGGAAACTATTCACGGACCGCCCTGAATTTCACGCAAATTCTAGTCGTAAACAAGGGAGACAAAGATACGGCTCCCTCCGCACTGCGGCGCATACGCGCCGGAGGGTATTTTAATTAACGGCATCACAGACGATGAGATCGTACCGAAGGCTGACTAATTTGATAGACGTTGCGAATTTGCCACGGTTCTTGCGGGCAATGGTCTCAGATATTAACAATGATGAGCAATACATCGAAATATCCATAGGGTAAGAGCCGGATAGTTGCCTCAGTCGGATACATGCCCCGGTTTTTAATATGTTAGGGATGTTGGTGGTGTTAGCGCTTTACTGTCATTAGAAGTACCCCTCCCGCAGGCCTCAGTGCCATGTAAGCTATCGGAGTAAGCGCACGCGTTTTGTCCGTATAATCAAAAATCTTCCGCGGGGAAACTTTGACGGGTGCCGAAATTATATTGTTAAGTAATTTCTATTGAATATTGTACTTTCCTGTCAAGGAAAGTATTGTGGGCGCAATTCTGTGTGTCTGTGTCTGTGTGTGTGGCAGTTAGGGCGACTTGCACCAAGCTCGGTTAAGATAGATAACCGTGTTTAAAGAGTCTAACCACAGTTAAATACTCGAAACTGCTTGCACCATGCTCTGTTAAGCTAACGGCCGTTAAATTCCCTGAGCCCTGGTGCCCGGTTAGCGCCACTAACTAGCAGTTAGCGAGCTGTCAAACGCTAGCTGTTAATTTTCGAGGTTAGATTTGATCGCTCGCCTGCGCCGCCGTTTTTTCACATTTTTTGGTTACCGCACTCGTAAAACGTTTTTCTATATGTCTGATAAATGAACGATACATGAAAGCGATACATGAACAAAAGCGTGGGCAGTTTGACAGCTGATGAGCTGAGATCCTCCCGTCCGCCATTTTAAACTTGTGCTGTGATTGGCTGAGGCGAGCAATCTCGATTTCAGTTGTGTATGGTCATATTCTAACACTCAAAAATGGTTTTTGCGGACTCCGAACGGCGTTAGTTAACCGGGACATCCAAATAGTTGGTGCACGCCGTCATAATTTAACCGGCTGTTAAATTGTTTATCATGATTAGCTAACCACGGTTAGCATAATTTAACAGTCCGCTTGGTACAACCCACCCTAGACAGGTAACTAATTAATTACTCTACAGCTACGTAACAGTGAAAACATGATTACGTTTAAAATGTAATGCAAAAACGATATAGTAGGAGAGAGTAGGGTATTACAGTATACATAATCTTGAGCCTATGTTAGAGACTTCCAAGGTGCTCTGCGACTTTCTTCGAAAAGGTCACCGCAAACTGGTTGAAAAAACATGGTTGAACAAAAAAGATTTATGATTTTAACATGCAAAACAGCCACAAGCCTTAAAATGGCGATTTGATAGCCAGGCGAGCAATACTTTTCAATATCTATAACAGATCGTTTGATCCTTTAAGTTTTACCTTCCTTGAAGTCTGATGAATCCAAACGATGAAAACACCCCAGTTGTACGCGTTTTCGATTACACGCAGTATTTCGCCATCTTCATTTTACAAAATGCGATTCGAATTCAACGATCGCTAAGCGTCACCGCACTTTTGGTTCTGACGTACGCTTCAAGATAGGAGGTCGATTATTTTTTCATTATTGTGTACGACGATGCGATACCCGCGTGCGAGTTGACACGCCTTTCTTCCGTGAAAAGCCCTAGGGAATCGTCGTTGGTCTGTTTGGCCAATGATTATACAGCATGAGTTCAAATTAACCGGCATCCTTAAAATGGGTAAATCAGTATGAGGAAATAGGTAAATTTTGATTAAAAATTGTCGGAAATCAAACAATTAAAAAAAAGTTTTTTGACAAAAGTATAGAAAGCGTTAAGCGCTCTGCGCCATCTAGCGGTAGGTAAAATATTGCTATTATTGTTTATTTGCGATACTTTACCTACTTCTAGACGGCCCAGCGCGCAGAGCGCTTCTCAAAGAATGGTTCAAAAGTCAGGTTTTACACATTAAAAAAAACCACAAAGTTTATTTTAAAATTTCTATTTGCTCGTACTGATTTACCCTCAATGGGGTATCAGATTACTCAACTGCATAGTACGATTTGGCAACCCTTCTGGGTCGGCGAAATGCAGGTGGCACTTATAGCATTGACGGCGCAACTAAAATACCAAGTTATTTGGCCATCTACTTCTACATTCATAATTAATGTTTTTTTATAAAGGAATGATTGATTATAAAAACGAAATAATTTAACAAATGGCAACAATAATAACACACCTGGTGCCATTTATTGCATTTTTATATTCTTTTGTTTTTTTTATTACCAGCAAAAAATATTCGGTTTCAAATATATTGTGTAATATACATATATAATATATATTTTAAAACTACTTTAAATCTAATCTCTAATCTCTAGTAAGAACCTTTTAAAGTCAGCTCGCAATCTTAAATCTAAAAAGTCTTAAATCATACATCTAGGCGCAGGCGTAAGCTTAGCTAGAAGTTTGATGTGCCTCAGGTTGCATGGGATTGAGGTGAATAAACTTGTCGCTTTATTTGACTAGACAGTAATTGTTTTTCCTATGTAACCTTAGAAAATATATGTACTATTGAAATAGGTAAAATAAATAAAAAGTCTGATTATAAATAATTCAATAATAAATACCAAATTCAAAATGGATATTTTTTGAAAATAATAAAAAAAAAATGTTATGATAAAAAAATTGGTTTGTTATTTTATTATTATTTTATACCGTGCAGGCGTATTTAGAGCGCCATCTACAGTACACCGCCATACGAACATACCACGAACGTCGCCATATTGAAAATAATCATAATTTGAACTCAATAAATAATTTAAAAATTTGAAATTTGAAATCATAAAATATTTATTAATTTTTGGAACCATGAATCATGAATTACACGTTGTATTTTGTAGTAAAATTTTGGTTTTTAAATTATGCTACGACATTGAGCAACCTGATGCGCAATATAATTGAGGAGTCGGCGAACAAAATGATCTAAAAGCATTGAACTCAATTTTACAGAAAGGTAAAAAACTAAATAGCATACATCCATTTGTTCATTTGTATATTTTGTTTTTTTGTTAATACCTTGGCTGATTTGCATAAGATCTAGCATTCGCAAGTAATTTTTCATCGCAAGAATATGAAAATGAAAAATAAAAAATCGTTTAGATCGTTTTGACTGAAAACAGAATATTTAGATCGTTTTGATCACAACTGTATTCATAATATTTACCGTTTTGATTTGTACTGGTGTTATAATTGTACATGAAATAAATGCATATGATTGTACAGGAAATTAAAACCTTTAGGCTTTTTTTTCCTATTTATATTTCTACATCGTTAATCTTAATCTATTATATTCTTAATTAATAAATAAGGAAAAAAAATCTCAAAATAAAGAATATTATTTAAGAAATTTATGAATATGTCTGTAGAACCGGCGTTGAGTGCCGCAACCTTACCAGATAACATGTTTTTCACCATTTACACCAAACCAATTTGCACAGTAATTCACTTTACCAAAGCTACGCTAAAATGTGAATGTTGCCATATGTAAATTAGTGATACCACAACAAAAACAAGAAAGTTGGAAAAAATTATATTTAGCTGGTTTTGAAGAAAACATTTTTACGGGCTATGACTTAGTATGAGATTTAGATCATTTTGAAAGAAATTAATTTTAATTCCAAATAATCAACCATTTTCAACTAGCGATAAATCGTTTTGAACGAAGGTTTCTAGGTCGTTTTCTAAGGTTTCTAGGTCGTTTTGGTAGTAAATAGTTTAACCAGTCGATAGAACGGCCCAAGGCTTTACCGATTTAAAAAACAAGGAACCGATTTAAAAAAAAACATGTTTGGGTCCAAAACCGATCTAGATCGTTTTGTTTGCCGACTCCTCAATTAATGGTACGGTTGTCTTTCGTCCCCGTACAAACTCATCATGAATATCTACCCGTTGCGATTTTCAAATGCGCCAATGATACATCGCGAATTATTTGTTTCTTCCTATACTGGAACAATTCTATTCACTTTGACTGTTCAGCCGTAGAAACGATGGGCTCGATTGCGTTTCTTCGTGGGCTAACATCGGAAAATAGTTCAGGCGAACAAAGAATGCTTTAGAGCGGAATGTGAAATGAACGATTGTATCTTTTTCCCGCTCAAAGACTACCTGCCGAACATAAAACCATCTGAATTAGTTTGAAAACATTTCGTCCGTGATTATATTATACCGACCCCCCCCCCCCCCCCCAATACAGTTTGTGCGGGATGGCTCTAAAATCAAAAAACATTTAACTACAAAACCTTTCTCAATAATCGAGAAAGCTTCAGATTGGATTCTGGAGATCGATTCGGACTCTAAGCAGTATAAATTCCCTGAAAGTCTCGCATGCACAGCCCTCCGTCCAGATATAACTGCTGACTATCTATTTCGGAAGGTGGCCCTAATTATTGTAGAATTAACCGTTCTATGGAAATCAAATATCCCAAAAGACCACGAGTATAAAATTAAATAAATACCATGATCTCGCAAATGCCGTCACCCGGAACGGCTACACTGTTCGTTCATCTTCACGCGGCGGTAGTTGGCGCTCGTGGCCTGCCAGCCAAATCTCTGTTTCACCTCTTTAAAGATCTTGGTTTTTCCAGAAAAATAATCAACTCTTTCCTAGGAATAATATCTAAAACAGCGATTTCCGTATTTCAAATTCTTTGGCTTCGAAGGTGGAGTGAATGGGTGGTAAGGCGGACGATCACATGTGGCAAGACAGCTGTCCTAAACCCACCACAGCCGGTCGTTAGTCCGGAATCCACCGCTCACCCTCCCAGAAGCGTAACAATAGTACTATGATGGGCCCGACTCCGGTCGGTTATTTATTATGTTCGATTAGTAGTTTTATGCTGAAATAGTGACAAGCGTTCATTTTTAACACGCTTTTATTAGGTCGACCTGTATGGAACTATGTAATGGAATCTAAGGTAACTGAGAATCTAAGGTATAGGAATCTAAGGTAACTAAGGTAACGCTACGATTCTTCGTAGCGTCATGAAAATTGGCAGCTGTATGTAGTTCTGATGACAATACAATAATATGGTACTGTCGAACTGATCTGATGATGGAGTCGGAAGATATGAACTGGAACTTCATGATGGAACATCGTATCATAGCTGTGTTTGGACTTGTTAGAAAAGTTTTGGAATGAACTTTGACCACGATTAAGTTTCGAGGTCTGATGATGAAGCCGGAAGACAGGAACTGGCATTCCATGATGGAATATCGTATCATAGTCGTGTTTGCACTTGTGAGAAAGGTCACGTAATGGACTTTGAACACGATCAGGTTTCAAGGTTTATAACAAACCTATTATATATTGACTTGTAAATATTGAGTGTATATAGTGTAAATATTGACATAAATGCCTGTATAAAATGTATATAGAACTGTACATGGAGAGTGTTAATAGAATATTTTTTTTGGTTTTTACGTGCATTTATAAAAGCGTGTTTTTAGTGTTTTTTTTAAACTATAAATTTTTATTATATGCCGCTATAATATATTGCCAATAATAACTAAAACTGCAAGAAAAAAATGATTGTTTCACCACAGAACTTTCCCGGCAAGTAGTCAAGGACTGATTTGATCTGAATATTAATATCATAAATTAACCCGATGACCATCCTCTATCGGTTGGCGGACGAAACCGGGTAGGTTTCATTCCTGTTGGCCTTTAGCTAAGAAACGAACCGCGCCGTCCGAGGCGGTAATATTTCACTGAAATTTATGGCGGAAATGAAATATTATTAGTGTAGCTTGTATACAACTTATTACAACTAAAATTTCACAATGTGATTCCAACCCAACAAGGCATCTGTGTACAAAATTTTAAGTGCGCCCTTTGGTAGACCGATTTAACCAGAACTCTTGCTATGTTCAAATTATGCCTGCACGCCAAATTTCAGCTCAATTGGTTCAGGCGTTTGGGTGCTATCGTGGAGAAATACACACAGACGCAGAGACACAGACTGAATGACAGACATACAGAAAGACTTCTGTCTGGAAATGGTCTTATTCGTCTCAGGGGGCTTAAAATGTAAATGGATGGCACACATAAGGACTTCCATCTGGAAATGTTCTTAATCATCTCAGGGGTGCTCAAAATGTATATTTCTGTCTTCATCACAAAAAATTAATTTGCGCGGTCACAATACTTTCCCTCATCGTCTGCTGGTGGGCCGGGAAAGTAAAATAATAGAAAGATAATTATTTAATTTGATCATTTGATTTAGTAGTGCTTTTTAATGTTAATCTTGTTTTTGTAATGTAGTATATGGTATTCACTTTACCAAAAAGACAAAGAGACAAAGATCCCAGGGCAGGGCAAAGATACAAGGTCTCCCCCCCCCCCCTTCCCCCTCTCTTTGGAGCATACGCGCTGGAGGGCATTTTAATTACCATCGTCACGGCCGACGCGATCGTACCAAGGCTGACTAATTTGATAGAATTTGCGAATCTGGCACGGCCCTCGCGGGCATTCAGTTCAGTTATTATCGATGTTGAGTAAAACGTCAAGATACTCATCACGTATCGCTTAGTCTTCACCAAACTAACACACAAGGGCAGAGCGACGAGGGCAATTGCCCTTTAGGAGCGCTTATATAAGGGTTATCATGTATACTTTCAGAATCCTAAGACCAAAAGTTTAAAAAAGCAGGACCTTCTTTAGGAAAACCAAGAAATTTTGTAGAAATGTTACAAGATATAAAAAAACGGTTGCGCCATCCCAAAACTTTCCTGGCAAGTAGCCAGGACTTACGGTAGAATTTGAGCAGGAGGAACCATTCGCAGGAGGAACCAAATTGTACAGCAATGAACCGAGAGTCTTCTTCTTCTTCTTCTTGTTACTTTATGGCAATCACCGATAGTCGGTGCTTTTCTGCCAAGTCGTTTTCGGAGGGCATCTAAGTTAGTTTGTTATAAGACGGCACAATACTGAAACAAGGGATACTTATTTATAGAAATGTAGGTACATATAGCATAAAACATGCCGTTATTGGGGATGATACAAACAAGGAAAGGATGTGAAATATGCTATTACACTATACAGAAATATTATTAGGGGAATTAAATTTACATATTACTTTATATATTTTGGGAGAGTTAAGGGATAACAAGTGGAGAACACATAGAGGGAGTTGGATGTTAAAACCGAGAGTCAACGACGCAAATCGTTCGTCGGCGACGAGCGCGGATAATGACAATGCAATCGATCGTTCGACGAAAATTCAACGTGATTTGTAACCCAACAAAGGTGTGTACCAAATTTTAAGTTTATGAGTCAAATATTTTGAGATTGAAATATAAGTAGTGCCCTCTCCCCCCCCCCCCCCCCGCTCCCCCTCTGGTGGACCATTTAACCACAAAATTTTGAATTCTTGTCATGATCAAATAATGCTTGCGATCCATATTTCAGCTCAATCGGATTAAGACTAATTTGACAAAGAAAACAATAAATCATATTTCAAAGATGTATTGTTTTCAACAAGTTATGGTCAGTCGTGTCGCAAGTATTTTTGTATGTATCTAATCTACAATCGAATTAGATGTCGCTTATCCATTATAATTATCATTAACCTATCATTACCATTATCATTATAGTTCATCATTTTTACAAGCTTTTATTTACTTTGCAATGTTTGTCAGTATGTTTGTTTAGGTCAAATCTTTCAAACAGAATTAGAACCACTTTATCTCATCCTGTGAACTTGAAATTTTATATATTGGTGCAGTTACGATAACAATGCATTTTAATAGTAAGCATGACCTGATTCTGCACCCAGGATTGGCTCCCGACGAGGGGACTCCTCAATCCTCAACAGCACAGACACGAAATTTTGTATACGTATTCAATTATGATATCCCGTTCTAAGTTTTACCATGACATGGCTGCTGCGCCCAGGGTTGGCTCCGGACTAGGGGACTCCTCAACGGTGAACAACACAGTCACGAAATTTTGTATACGCATTCAATTATGATAGCCTGTTCTAAGTTCGACTATGATATGGTTGTTGCACCTAGGGTTAACCAGGGACAGAGCATTTTAATAAAAGCTTGTTTTAAAAATGTGTTTTTACTATTTACTTATTGTAAAATTTTGTTGTAGGGCTCTGTCTTCCGAGTTCAAAGTTTTTTAGAGTCGGTTACACCAAAGCAACCATTTCGAGCGTCTAGCCTTGCCCTTAATAGGGAATCTCGAAAGATAGTTCTCATTGTAGAATTAACTGATCCATGTGAATTAAAAATTTAAAAAGACCACAAGTGCATATTATAAAAAAATATATACCATGATCTCGCAAATTCCGTCATCCGGAACGGCTTCACTGTTGACCTTCACGAGGTGGAAGTTGGCGCTCGTGGCCTGTGAGCCAACTGTCTGTTTCACTTCTTTAAGGATAACACCTCTCTAAATAAAAATTATCTCTCCAGGAAAATAATTTCTTTTTATTTGTTTGTGCCTGGGTATACCTGGGTATGCCTGGGTATACCTGTTTGTGGCTGTGTATACCTGGCTACTCGCGGTAAGGCGTTGGACTCTAACGGGTTGTGGCGTAGCTAGACGTCGGATTTGTTATGTCCAAAGTCTTCTACGCTCACTGCACGGTCGATAGAACGATGAATCGTTAAAACGTCCTGCGGTGACGGGTTCGCCCGTTCTGGTTGACATCTCAATATATTTGTTTGTGCCATACCGACATCTCTTCCTACCAACCCTACTAAGAAGTCTTTATTTGTAGGCGTGCGTGTTACATGTGTGTAAAAGTGTGTCTTGTTATTGCATTCGATCGATAAAATTTTTCGTTTTATTGGCTAAAGTGACATTTTTTTATTGTGTTTATCTTGATCGAAAGTGACACGGATGATAATGAATAATTTTCGGCTGTAGAATGCTAATTTTCACTTTTAGAATTAATTGCGCGTTTTCACTATTGTGGCTCACATCAATAGTCTGCCCTTACATAAGGGAAATTTCTCTTTATGCATATTTTTATCCCTGTTGCTGGACGCGCATAGCCGCCCAAACATTAGCCAAACTTATTACCGTATTTATTGTATTTAACAATAGGAACAAAATATGTGGTAACAGTACACATTTACTATACAGGACTACAAAATATTAAACATTTTATATATAAAACCGGTTACCGAATCCCTGTGAATTACAAATTTATATTTATTTTAATATAATTTAGTTTTAGTAGTTTTGTGATCATTCATTACTAGAAAACAAAATAAATATGACTTGAGAAATTGTGTGCATATGTGTATGTTTGCAGCAGTGACGAGATGGTTAGAGGTTGTGTGTATGTGTGTGTGTGTGAGAGAGAGAGAGAGAGAGTGAGGGGGGAGGGGGGGGAGGGAGGGAGGGAGGGAGGAGGGAGAGAGAGAGAGAGAGTATGTGTGTTTGTATGTAGGGGAAGGGGTCTAAGACAGGCATAGTGCAGGCATAGTGCCCGTCTTAGACCCCAACCATACATTGAGCGTTGTACCCCAACCATACATTGAGCAACATTACTGCGATACAAGAACAAAGAGTACAGGAATACAAAAACCTTTGGAAACAATTTAGTACGTCCTCTAGTATTAGTTTATGAAGTTTCTCATAATGGTTCCGAATGACGGCATTGACCACCAGCCTCTTCTACAGGATGAGTTTTTAATTAGTGACGTCCTTGTTGTGAGTAGGGTTGGTAGGTTCGTTAAGGAATACCTACCCTCCCTGGCTAAGCGCTCAAAATGGTTGAACGAGGTAACACCGATCAAGGTCGTGTTACATGTGTGTACATGTGTGTAAAAGTTCTCCTTGATCGGTGTTACCTCGTTCAACCATTTTGAGCGCTTAGCCAGGGAGGGTAGGTATTCCTTAACGAACCTACCAACCCTACTAAGAAGTCTTTATTTGTAGGCGTGCGTGTTACATGTGTGTAAAAGTGTCGATCGATAAAATTGAAATGAAACTCCGTTAATTTTATCCCAACGGAAAGTATCAACTAATTCCCAGACATAAACATGTATTTATTTATTTATTTATTTTGTTTTTAGGAAAACCAACAGCTAATTATTATTTAACAAAAAGAGGAGTAGGATAACAAGGAGCCAATTAAAAGTTTTTACGTTTAAGTAACGTTGTAGAAACATATGTGACCTTTCAATTAAAGCTATCGATTAAAAATACATCAAAAATTATTCAACAATTAATGCTAAAGAATTCACTGTTCAGCTGCTGCCTACCCAAGTAACATTTGAGGTTCTAAAAAGGTCTTGATCAGGTTCTAGAACCTTTCCAGGACAACGTGAGGTTCTGGGCGACTAGTTATGACAACGTTAAAATAACCTTATTATAACGTTCTGTAGCCTAAAAGGGCCCGACCTACAGAACCTCCGCATAACGTTCTGGCTTTAAGATCTCAGGAGCAAATAGCAAATACCAAAACCTAATTTTAACCTTCTCAGAACCTGTAAGGCCTTGCAACGGCTAATTCAGGACTAACATATAAGCCTTGAATTAGCCTGGATTTGGCATTGAAATAATCTTTTTAGTCAGGGTTAGGTTTTGAAAAAGCTCATAAGAGATTACGAAAATACAAATTTGGGCTTGGTTAAGCCAATTTAGTTTTGGTTTGGTTCTGAGTATAGTTACATGCGCTTTGTCCAACGATGAGATAACAAAATGAAGGATACCGATTTATTATTTCGTAGACAATTTGTTAGAGATAGGTAATAAATGATATGCTGATATTGCCTGTTGTGTTATGCCAGTTACATTGCGAGTGTTAGTTTATTGATGAAACAGACCACAATACCTCTATAAAATACACGGGCCCTCTAAATAACATTATTTAATATTATTTAGGTATTATAAACTATTGATGTTATTTTCAAATTATATGTAAAAAAAGGTGAAACGCTTTGAACTATTTTCCAACTACAAATGTGTCACACCGAAAGGTAATTCAATCCTTGTTTTAATAAAGAAATGCAATTATATTTGAAAGAAATTAGGCTTCGAAATACCTAAAAATGGCGGACTTTGTACGAGAACCTGATAGTTTGGGATTTAACTAATTTATGACAAACAAGCCCCGGCGCGAGACCTTTTGGACTTGAAAATGCTCAAAAGGAATTTCAATATGCTGAACGAAGAGTAACTGGTATATTTAAATGCTAAATCAGGGCCTTCAGGTAAGAGTTCGGCCTAATTAGTTTTTGGATATTCCAACTGGCCCTGTTTAATGGCACATTAGTTTGCGATAAGCCATATTGCTCAATCAAACAACTTCCTTAGGGCCATTCAGTGTCAGTCGTCTTTCTGAGCGCATTCAAACCCGCTGCGGGCGTTAAAGTGTGAAAAGTGATTTGGTGAAGTGCTACAGGCTGTTCACTTACGAACGGATTTATTGCAAAGGGTGAGTAAGGTTTTACATTATTCCGTTTTAAACCTAATTTCGAACAAACACCATTTATAATTATAAAAAAACTGCGATACTAGATCCGAAAATGAATACTATGTTATTGAATGTATAGTAAGCTGAAAAAATATGTAAGTACCTACCGTAAAATGTATTCTGACATAATTAGCAAATATATGCCACTTAAGTACATTGTCTTCGGTGCAGAGCAAACAAGCCATGTGCAAACTCCAATTGTAAATATAGGGTTCCGTAAAGACTGTATACTTATATTACCTTGTCACACTGACTAGTTTTGTCCACGCCATTTTTGAACCCTTCACGTAAACGCTATTGAGACAAAGTTAGAATCCACAGATATAACATTTCTAACGCGGAAAGAAACCATCACATCATATAAAATACTTTATGTATCAAATCATTCTGATTTGTCTTGAGATTAGTTCCAAAATTGTAGATTTTTTGGGTTTCGGCAGTAGTATTTCCGTATGGAAATAAACTGGGTTGAACAGCCAATTGCTATGCCTCAAGTTGAAATTTAAAAAATATAGTCAAACTTTCCATGCAATCAATTCTAGGTAGATCAGTGCCCTCAAAAATATGCCTCTGATTACAATTTTAATGAGATTTCCAACTTTGGTGTTGCGCTAAAGAAGTAGAAATAGAAAATGAATGAAAATCTGTTTTGAAAATAAACGCAACTTCGCATTACGTAATACGTAACAATCCACACAGGATTCCACTATTGCAAAGTGTCATTAGCCTCTATTTTCAATACTCATTATAATTTTATAGTCAAAATGAATGTTTCACAATCAAATAAGGGAATTCGCTACGGAGGCACAACATTTCGTAATATTCCAGGCTAATAAATCGACAAATATTTCCGCGTCGACCGATTAAGCAAACCCAAATCCATTATTTTTCAATACGCTAATGACTCTGCCGAAGTCTCGTGAAACAAAACGATTGGGAAATCCACGAGAAATGTAGGAATCCAGTATATATTTTTGACTCTGCTATCTCTTTAATTTAATTTAAAGTAAAGTACAGGAATTTGTTTAATAATGACAGTCGAATATATTTTTTTTTTGATATCGAAAGCATTATGTATTTAAAAAAGATTAATGAAATTCATGACATGGATAAATAAAAAAATATTGCTCTGGTCTTGTATATTTAAGCTAAATAAAAAAAATACAAATACGTAGATTGGACTGCAGTCCTTATTACAAAAAAAAACATTCATAAAAATCGGTCAAGGTTTAGTGGTTGGGAAAACATAAATCGTAGGACGATTTTGTATGGAGAAAATAACCTCTGTCTCGTCTTAATAATCAGTTTAATGTTAGATTGCAAAAATACGCAAAGGTAAATTAAATTATAAAAACGTCATGAAAAAGTCGATTTTTTATATTTCATAGAACGACAGACCCTAGGTATGAAATTTATTATATACTGCTAAAATGACATATTATCGATTGGATGGTGGCATAACATAGCATGATATCATACACCATTGAAACGCCAGCTGAATGAAAACAGTGATACAAGTTTGGACTTACCATGTGGAAGTACCTACTTACTAGTTAGTCTATTTACTTTCTTTTATTCTTGCAGATGCCTTTCAAGATAGTGCAGACGATAGAGGAAGGAAGAATATGCTTGTCGGTGGTGCCCAGCAAGTGGGAAATGGATGGGGCATTGTGGTGGCCACCAACACCTTTTAGCAATTTGTCATCGAAGGAATATTCAAAACCGAAGCCGACATGGATAAAATATGCTTGTGTCGTTAAACGCGTATTTGGAAACTACGAATTGGCTATACAAGAGCAGAAGAAAATGGAAACGCAGACAGATACCGAAGACGATGAAGTCGTGGAATCACCGACATATGAGCCCCTTGAACTGCCATCATCCGTTGTCTTACATAATTCAGTAAGCAGAAACAAACCACAGCAATACGACTTCAATAATTTGGTGGTGTTACCACCACCTCCCAATAATACAAGTCTTCCGCGGAACTCGATGCACAAACAAGATTTCAACAATATACTCCTGCTCCATGATATGCCTCCGCCACCAAGCTCCACATCCAATGGTGACAGTTTGATCGGACAGAATGTTTCACTCGGCGATGCTAACTTAGAACATTCGTTTCTCATCACACCACGAAATGAAAATGCTACTATTCTTCAAAATCAAAAAAATATTATAGAATTGTTAAAAAATCAAAATGAAAATATGACGAAAGTTCTGTCGCAGATGGCAAGACATGAAATTATCTTTAAGGAGCTCTTTCATAAGCTAGATAAAATAGAACGCAGTCATGTCGTCTCTGCAACTGAGAAGGACAATGCTTTATTTGAAAGGTTTCCGCCTATCAAAACGATAGACGAACTGAAGACCATAGAAGAAAGACTCAAAGACCAAGAATTTCGCAAGAGGTACGTTGATTGTATGTCAATCTTGTGTTCCGATGGAATCGTTGTGAGGGGCATTAATTTATGCTATAAGATGGTGGTTTTTATTTAACAGAGATATATTTTTAGAGTGCTCTTGGACGGGTAATACAAGAGATGATCTAAAAACAGAAAAAAAACCGTTCAAGTTCTTTGAGAATGTGCGATCTACATTTTTAACTGTTATTCGCACTGCAGATTCAAATTTCAGCCAGCTGCAATGTGACGATTTTTTCAAAAGAATTCTTAAAAACTCAAAACAACGCTTTGAGGCGACAATTAAACCTATAGTAACTAGCTCGCCCAAGTCTAATTCTAGAAAACGGGCAAGAACTGAATAAGTTGCAGTCACGGTCCCGGAAACACCTCAGGAAGACATGGAGATTGAACAGCCCCGAGAAGAGTATATCTGAAAAGTGTCTAGAAGAAATGGAAGCTTCACAACCTCGAGATAACAGGGATGTTAGGCAGCCTCAGGAAGACAGGGAGACTGGGCTAGCTCAGGAATACAGCGATGCTGGTAAGCCTCAAGAAGAAAGGTACGCTTAAATTATCAGCCTCAGGAAGACAGGAATGCTGGTTATCCTCAGCAAGACAGGGATGCTGCATGGTCATCCTCAGGAAGTCAAGAAGGCGAAATAGTAGGCGAAACTCTATCAAATACATGAAAAGACTTTAAAAAATTACTAATTTAATTCACCACTGTAAGACTAGTTCATAAGATTAATGGTTAACATATTATACAATTTTACCTTTTTTTAACTAAGGTAACTTTAGGTAAATTTAGATAACTAAATAAGGTAAATTTAGGTAACTAAATAAGGGTTACCTTATTTAGTTAAGTCGCTTTACCAGTTCGCCAGCTAACACGCTATATATTTTGAAATGTATTAAATGAATGTGCTTTTCATAAATTTAGGTAATATGTAATTGTTTTATATTAAGATATTCTTTAGTTAGACAGTTAAAAAACTAGATTTTGATAAGACGTTTGAGACTGTTTTCATGTCCAACTAAAATATATTATAATAAAAATATGTCAAAAATATCTGTGATGATATTTTTAAGGAAGTATATTCTAACCAAAATTAAAATTACACCCAGTGATTTTTCTTTTACACCTATAGAAATGTTGATACGTGAGAGCGAGAAATCTGCCGAACTGGTAAGGCCTCTATTATAATTTAATATTTGTCAATTCATAGATGCTATTCAATACATAAAGAATGTTCTTGATAACATGTTTTGATTCCTTTTGTTTGTTCATTATAATAACTTTTCGCAATACCTACCTACACTGTAAGTGTATGCAGATATAAAGAATAAAAACGATCAAGAATAGGAGGCCGCTGTGTCAAATAATAAAAATGCATTTAAAACCCCTACTGCTTAAAAGGCGTTCTAAAAAATACGAAACAAATTAAATATAAATGTATCGTAGGCATCCGACTTCTTGTCATTCTTTGTAGAACCGGGGATTTTTAAATAAATGATTGCTTAAATAAAACTAGTATTTTATTTCATTTATTTATTTAGGGTATGAAGCAAAGGTATGAATACAATATTATCGTTAGATACTACTCGAACCAACTTGCATTTTATGTCTGTTAATTCAAATATATATTCTTCTGTCATTAGCTCTTCTTGGACTTTATAGATGTTTAATATAGATGATTTTATTGGTGTATAAAAAAATGATTCAGGCTGTTTTATTTTTTTACCACATATTAAAAAGCCACTGCAGTATTTTGCTACTGCAATAAAATGAACTATGTCATCATTTTTTGTCATAAAATAATTATTATGGTTCTTGCTACCGAAACAAAAGTCTTTTAGTATAAGCTTTTTGTATACAATAGTATTTTTGTCTTTAATAAAATCCTTAAGAAACGTATTATCAGTCATATCTTTTACAATGGGATAAGAAAGATACTCCCCATTTAACTTTGAGTTCATTTCCGATCTATGCTTTTCAACTAAACGCCTCGCTACCTGAGCCAAGGGATTTGAGCCAGTCCTTAACATGTTTTTAATTTCATAAAGCTTTGATTCAAATGGGTAGGCATTAAATTTATTTAGATTGCCAAACATCTTTACGTCATCAACTAGGTGAGTTAGGTTATGGACATTACTGGTTATGTAATGTTCCCCGTATATTTTGCTATATAAATCTACAAAATGATTTAACATTTTTTCGGCGACATGAAGATATATGTTGTAAAATTCCGTTGAACATATAGTAATTGCACAAAATAAGCAAAGGAAATGCTCGTACACCTCAGGGGAAAGAATATTTTTTAAAATGACAATTCCATAATACAACAAGAAGTGTTTGTACTCTAATCCCTTCCAGTGACTTAAACAGTCCAAGCCTCTTACAGCTCGATGCAGTTCTTTGGGTAGCTTTATTTGTAATAACTGTTCTGTAATATTTGCAGTTGTACTAGCACGCCACTTGAGTGCTTTATTTGTATAGTATCCATCTCTCCAACCAGTAAGTAAGCGCTTCATCAATCCCAAGTCGATTAAATGTAATGAATCTGCTACAGGAAAGCATGATATCATATCGATTGGAAGCTTCAATAGCAGCGAGTCCGTTTTGTGATGACATTCATCTTTTTGCTCACGAAAATGTTCATCTGTTCTAAGAGGATATTGTTTGTTTGGGTAGTAGTTCATGTGGCTTAAATGAGAATACTCTCCGACAATAGTACATTTTTGGCAACCGTGTTGAGAGTTGAAATTTGCCACTCCTGTAATATAGAGCAAAACGAAATGGTTAGTCAAATGAATAAAGGATTTTGCAGTCTTTCATTGAAATGTGGTAAGTAAACATAGCTTCAAAAAAATATGTATATTCTAACCGATCACTCAAAATTTGAAGTCTAATTGAAGTTGTATATTACCTTTCACAAAGGACCTCGCAGGAGAATCGCATATAAAGCATTTTAGGGAAACATTGACCTTATTTTCTCCGATTTTTATTCCTTTTTGTAACACTTTTAAAAGATCTTCAACAAGTGGAGATACAAACTCGTTTAATTGACCTGGTTTCCCTTTTCCGTAATATACACCGATGATCATTGGCTTAACCTGAATTTCATTTATATTGAAAAGAATTGGCCAAAATTCATTTTTAGATGATTTGAATATTGGTAATCCATCAATATTGATATTTATCGAAATATCATGACTCGTTTTTGTACCATATTAAACATCTTCCAAACATTTTTGCAATCCATAATGCCAATATTGACCCCCCATTATCTCATTAACAGTTAATTTTGTTGGAGTAGACAAAAATGTTCTCGGGTCTTTAGGGAGATTTCTAAATGGATTTTCATTTAAAATAGCTAAAAGATCTTTTAGGGCGATGTGTGTGATGTTATGCTGCAGGGCCCATTCTTTGAGTTTTCGATCTTGACTTTCGTAAAATTTAAGGCCGTGAAAGTCAAATGTATCGTGTTGGCTGTTAATGCTGCTATCATCGGACACATTAAGGATTTCTTCAGTTGAATGATATTCATTTCCTGAATAATTATTATTGCTGCTATGCACTAATTCAGAAGCTTCGTCAATGAATTCCACATCAGTAGTAGCCACATTTATATCTGGCGATACTGCAGTTCTTTCTGAAAACAAAATACATTACACAGAAGTGATTGAGAAGCTGAGATGATGCCTAATATATCAAAGGTAAAATTATATCCATGTTTAAAAAAGCTTGTCAAGTGCGAGTCGAACTGGCGTGGAGAGGATTCCGTACCATTCAGTTTCCAGTAACTACTTTGGGACTTCGGATTTTTGTTTAGGTTTTCCTGTAAATATAAGAATCGCCATATATTCCCATGTTTTTCCAAAATTTTCACTCAGTAGTTTCAGAGATATGGGGAGAATGCGGGATTTGTTTATATTTTCATTAATATATTTAAACTATGGATTTTATAATGAAGAACAAAATATATGTGTATTCCTAACAATTCCCTTTCCATTGATACGTCACACGATGCAATTAATTATTATTTATTAAACTTGCTAATTTGTCCCACAAAATTGATCTCCTCAATCGATATTCTTTCATTTACGCTATACGTCCGTGACCGGGTCATTAAACTCTATATATGTACCGATTTTCAACTTTTTCGTCCAATAGATTCAGAGAATATAGACAGACGGACAGACAAACAGACATACAGACATGATAGTGATCGTGTAAGAATTCCGTTTTTAGGGTTCCGTAGCCAAATGGCAAAAACGGAACCCTTATAGATTCGTCATGTCTGTCTGTCTGTCTGTCTGCCTGTATGTCACAGCCACTTTTCTCCGAAACTATAAGAACTATACTGTTGAAACTTGGTAAGTAGATGTATTCTGTGAACCGCATTAAGATTTTCACACAAAAATAGAAAAAAAACTATAAATGTTATGGGTTCCCCATACTTAGAACTGAAATTCAAAAAAAATTTTTTTATCAAACCCATACGTGTGAGGTATCTATTGATAGGTCTTCAAAAATGATATTGAGGTTTCTAATATCATTTTTTTCTAAACTGAATAGTTTGCGCGAGAGACACTTCCAAAGTGGTAAAATGTGTGTCCCCCCCCCCCCCCCCAGTAACTTCTAAAATACGAGAATGATAAAACTAAAAAAAATATATGATGTACATTATCATGGAAACTTCCAACGAAAATTGGTTTGAACGAGATCTAGTAGGTAGTTTTTTTTTAATACGTCATCAATCGTAAACCACTTTTTCAACAGCAAAGTTAAGTTTGTCCCTCTATACAGTTCTCATTGAGGGACAAACTTATTTTATAATAATAAATTTGTAAGAGGTGCCTAAGTAAATAATAATTATAATTCGCGCGGGGCGTGGCTTTTGATCGGTAGCGGGTGCGGAGCGCGCGGGGGGTGCGCGGAGCTAATTTTTCGATATTAGAATAAAACTTAAGAGTTACAACAGTAATTTATTGTTTACAAATTATATTGCCGATATAATACAATGCGCCCACACTAAAATATCGATGGCCGCATACATTGCATGAAGTTTGGACACTGCAATGGCCGCATACAATGCCCCACATAAAATATCGATCAAAGTTACAACGAACTATAAGAACCTTTATATTATGTTACTTGCTGCTACGGAACCTTCATGGGCGAGTCCGACTCGCACTTGGCCGCTTTTTTTCCTATTTTGATGTACGGAACATAATATAATTATGATGTAAATAGTTACGATGGAATATGACATACCTAGGTTTTCTTTGTTGATTCTCTCAGTATTGTTTTTCACTTTCCGTTTAAAATGCCCACTGCTAACCATCTTGTGCCAGGACATCCTGTATATTCTGGTGGATACAGTTAGTTTACGCACACGCGAAGCCCACAAGGTTGCGAAGTGGTGTGACAAAAATACAAAAAGCATCAATAAAGCCCACAATGCGCTTTTGGGCTAGAAATGGTCTTGTTGAATGTCAAACGGTATATGAAATTACCATTTAGTCTTAGTCCAAGCAAAAAAGACTGGGACAGGTTAGCGAAAAAACCTATAAGCCCTGCGAAGGTTCTAAATTATGCTTAAGAGTTTTAGCAAAATGTGGTTCTGAATAGGCCATATTTAGGTTGCGTTTAAGACCAAATAGCCATGCTTTACAATGTGGAGTGCCAAAATAAAACCAAAGGAGAACCTTTTCAAAACCCGTAGCTCTCAGAACCTTTAAGGCAGATTAGTAAGCAAGCATAACGTTATATTAACCTCCTGTGGAGGCCCATTTACTCTTTCAAATAACCTTTTAGCCCTAGGAGCTGTTTGCATTGAAAACAACTAAAGTATGACCTGAGGTAAAACCCAAAACTAGAAAATGACCAATATAGGACCTAGAAGCATATATCAAAACCTCCGTCCCGAAAAAATGTTACTTGGGTAGCTTAGTTAATACTCGTACAGAATAGATCAAAGTCAAAGCGTTTAATAAAATCATTGAAATTGTCACTTGTTCGCCACAGAAATGCATTTTGCCTATAGTTGATACCAGCATGAGGAACACGAAGAGCAGGGTTAAATCTATTGAGTTTGGAAGGAACACGGAGATTAATTTTATTAAGTAAGTAGCATTATGAGTGATAAATGAATTATTAAATACAAAACAATAGAATTAGTACGATCAGGGTAGGCAGACGATATAGGCGAGCATAGCTGACTAGTGAAAATGCATCTGACGTGATCATCCTGCGCGTGTGAACGGCGGGTGAGCAGGGCAGCGGCCTAAGCAAGGGTTATAAACATTTTTATACTGAGAAGGAATGAAGCGGGTGTATATAACACTATTTCTAAGCAATTCAATACATACAATACGAAGAAATGAACTGCACTGATAAGTGCGATAGTTTCACAGAGGTACATCTAAAACCACAATGTTTCCTTTTTATATTCTACGAATGTGAAGGAACGGTAAATGGGTAGTAAGGTGTTTGTTTGTTTCTTCTTTTTATTGTGACATTTTATAATGGGCGGGTTTATTATCATACGAAAATCTCTTACAACCAATCCTACTATGGGGTTTATATGAATGTGTGCTTGTAATATATTATATTTGTATGTGTGTGTCTTGTTATTTCATTCGATAGACAGGAATTCAAATGCAATTCCGTTGAATTTATCCCAATTGAAAATGGCAACCCAACCAAGAATCGAACCCGGAACCTTACAATGAAATGGTCGCTCTACACTTAGTCCGCGAATCGCGCGCGAAGCCGCGAGGGTGCGCGAACGCGTATTGTGGAGCCGTTTCGCATATTCTTCGCGGCTTCGCGCCCTGTTCCCCGATTTTTGTCGGTTTTCTGTCCCGCGATAAAGGGACCGCGAAGCACGAACTTAGTGCGAACGCGCATTGTCTACACACTCGCGCGCCGCTCAGTTGACTGTCGGCAGCGTCGGTGTGTATTCGTGTCTGTTCCTAATTAATATGTTGCTGAGATTCCTACAAAATTACTGTAAACTAGAAACAATTTTAGCTGCAACTTCTTGAATAATACTAAACCGATCACGTTTTTTGGGATGTAAATAGTAAAGATTGTATGAAAAAATATAAAAAAAAGACGCGTCATGGCGCCATGATGAAAAAACATGTAGAAATTATGAAAACTTGCTATCTAGTTACAGAAATTACAAAAGTAAAGTAAAAAATCCTACTTGAAAAAAGCTCAATTGGTTTGAATATGAAATAATGAATGGATGATATAATTTTGTTTATACTATTAATATATTCATAATTATAGTGCGCTATTGCGCACAACAGAGGGACACATGAACCTAATTTGACGTCCATCTCCTTCAAACGCACGAACTGTAATGTGAAACTACCGCGAACCATTGCGAGTGTGGAGCTTTGTTTCGCGAATCGCGCGCAACTTCGCGGCGCGAACTCACCGCGAACTCGCGATGAGCGAGTAGAGCGGACTTAAGATCATGTGACCTAGCCGCTATGCCGCCTGGCCGTGTGCACTAACATGTGGCAAGACAGCTGTTCTAATCCTACCACAGCCGGTCGTTAGTCCGGAGAACACTGCTCATCCTCCAGAAGGGTAATAATAGTATTATGACGGACCCTACTCCGGGCGGTGAATTCCATAACAGCTCTGTTTTTATTATATTTGTATGCATAGAGTGGATCAAATCGCTGGAGTTCTTTTTATTTTCACGTCTAAAACATTTTTCTTTGTAAAGCAATCCATAAAAGCGGGCGAAAAACCCATAATAATCATAACAATGTTTAAAAGTGTGCATAAAACGTCTGGCCTGTGTAAGGGCGTAAAAGTAACGTATACATTTTGCGAAGGGTTAAAACGAGTTCATGGCTGAAAACTTTACGGTTTTGTTTTTCTTTCTAGAATAGCTTTCGCGGGGGCGAACTTGGAATGAAATAACTTGAAAGCGGCCCGCTCAGATTTATTTAAGCTAAGACGGGAGTAATTTCATTGTGGCCGGATAATCAGAAGGTTTACTCCTATCGTTAAATTCTACAGGCGGGTATTGCGTGGGGGTTTTATTAAGGCAAGTGTTATTTTGTTTATTTATTTGTAATCTTGATTAAAATTCTTTATTTACAGACTTAACGCCAGAGCGGGTTTATCGGCAAGGTTGAAAGCAATCACAATATAATTCGTACAAGCAAATCGGTTTTCTTTGAATGACACCTCTTTGCTTACGAAAAGTAAGGAAAACGTCCTTTAAGATATTCAGATTTAACTGACAGACGTTAACGGAAACCCCTTTAAAACATTTTTGATGTATAACACGTGCAATGACATATATACTACATCACGGTGCCCAATATAACGCCAGTGCTATATTAACCCATTTAGACCTACCGTATCATATGTGATACAGCAAAATCAATAAATTATTCTGAAGTACCCGCAACCGTTTTTTGTTTATGTTTATTCTGGGTGTCAAGTGCAAGGTAGGAGTGATCCAAATAAATATCTTTCATTCCTATTTCTATTTTTGTACAGTGCATACGTCCATAGTTTTGTCCATGATTTTATAATCCTTGTTCCAAGATAAATTCAAACAGGTAAAATTCATAATTATTTATAAAATAACTTAATGTTGTTCTTTTTATAAGCAGTGTATGTATCATAGAATAAAATATAAAGATAATTTTTTGATATTTTTTTTATATTTATGTGTATTTTTTTACTTGAAATCTGATGTATCATATTTGATACAGTAGGTCTATGCACATCTAATTATTCCCTTTTTTTTGTATTAGGGCTTTGTCTTTGAATGAAATTGTCATGCTGTTATAGGAGGAAGAAAGGCTATATCACACTGCGAGTGTGATATATTTATTCTTCCACCATCAGATGCTCATGCAGATTTGACTGACGAGGACTCGGGAGATGAGGATAATGTTGAAATCAATAACCTACCTCCAACTTTACTCAGAGCAGATGCAGAACTCCAACAAGCAATTGATGTTAACGAATGTTTCGATGAGGGGGCAAGGAGACAAGCGAGCCACTTCATAAAATAGTAAAAAAATATAATTGGTAAAAGAAGGACTATATTGAAATAAGTTCCACCTGGAAACCAATGTCCCATATAACTCAAGAAAATCAGTGTTGATGAGGCGATGGTGCCATATTTTATCAAGGAGCTACTACAATTTTGAACTCAAAGTATTCGGAATTAGGACTCGGCGCCAGCGTCGTTTCGACTTATGCCGATAAATTATTCGAACGTCATCTTGGTCAAATTTATCATTTGTTTATAGATAATTTCTATACTGGGTTGCCTTTAGCTGCTGAGCTAACAAAAAGAAAGTATCATATGACAGGGACCATTCGATAAAAGAGTTGGTGAGTGGCCATTGCCAGATGCCAAGGAAATAAAAAAGATAGACAGAGGCTGTTATGATTATCGTGTTGTGATGGCATTTGTAAATGGCATGACAATAGCATAGCCTCAGTTTGCTCCAATGCAATTGGTGTAAACCCACGTACTAACCCTGGTCCAAGTCGACCATCTTCTATTACGATGGATTCAAGATTTGATGACAAAGGCCACTTTGTGCCGAGCAGCCAACCGGCAAACGCACTCGATGTGCAGTATGCCATAAAGTTAGCCCTGCGAGGTGCATCATGTGGAATGTTTTGTTGGATATCATACAAAAAAATAGTGTATAAGATTATTAACATTTATCGTAACAATTTTCTTTTAGATTTATATAAGTATATCCAGTAAAATAATTTTCATAGCAAATAAAATATGTTTCACTCAATGATTCGTTTTTGTTCCCATATAAGCTTACTGTATCATATATGATACGGCTTATTCCTGCCCCCCCAATATACGAATATTTAAAAAAATATTTTTTCCATACTTGGAGATGTTCTTTTTATCTAATTAAATTATTATTTTTATTATTTTTAGGAAAAAATAGTTTCAGGTCTAAATGGGTTAATGACTAGCTGCGCCCAGCGGTTTCACCCGCGTGGTGATGGAAAATTGTGATAATGATGATAGAAAACAATATATCTTTATAAATTATAGCCTATGTATTATTCTGATGTGTAAGCTATATTATTGTAAAGTTTCATCAAAATCCATTCAGTAGTTTTGCGTGAAAGAGTAACAAACATCCATACATACATACAAACTTTCGCGTTTATAATATTAGTAGGATTCTATTTTTAATGGTACCATGGAAACCTGCTATAGAAAATAATTACCCCATAATCATTGCTGTATATACTAATTTACAGACAGCTGTGTGCTATGCGTTTTACAAAACGATCGATTATATATGATTAATAAATGTAACATTATAAACAATATAAAAAACGAATTTACCGCATGAATTTTGTAGCACCTGACGCTTCAGCGACGTTGCAGCCGCCGTTGTCTAGGGTAGACTGATTCCTTGGGTCTTCATCGCCAACTCAGCAAGGGCCCATTAGCTCCCATCCCGATTAGGTCCCATCCCGCTTCTGCAGTTAACCCTTGGAGTAAATGGGTATTTTCATGGATGCATCTGTCTCTTTTGCAGGATTTTCGGCGAGATCGACTTAAAGTACTATAACTACGAAACTACTACACCAATCATAAAAAGAACAACTGCACAATGATTGCATTGAAATTTCGAATATAGAATATTGAAATATCATTTTGTAAAACAATTAGATAATTATGAATAAATATGAGAACGTCAAAGAAGTGAAAAAAACGCGCGACCAGATTTGGTCGACTCGTACTCAACGGATAATTGTTTCGCGACCAGATTTGGTTGACTCATACTCAACGGGTTAAGAGTTTCAAGGCGATAGGTGAGGGCAGCAAACCCCGCCCACCGCCCGGGCAGTTATAACGACGAGGGTCGTTTTGTCCCCGGGATGCCGTGCAACGACAACCCCGCGCGTACCAGAAGGGTAAAACGCGCAGGGCTGAAATAGGGTAAACCACCCCCCCCCCGTACCGTTCCGAAAACCCATTTATTCGAAACATGTATTTACAAAAATTTTACAAAATTTTACAAAGTTTAACATATTAGCATCTTGAGGTGTAGACTACAACGGGCGAGCCCGTCACCACAGGAAGTTTTAACGATTAGTCGTTCTATCGACCTGCAGTGAACGTAGAAGACTTTGGACAAAACAATCCGACGTCTAGCTACGCCACAACCCGTAAGAGACCAACGCCTTACCGCGAGATAGCCAGGAATGCTACCTGGCGGGCGACACTCGCGCCCTTACTACAAATTGTGTCCAGATTTCTCCGGACTCTCGATTGGTTCCGAGTTCGAGGTCGCTTGCGCGGTCCTCTCCCTTACGAAGCGGTGAAACGGTGAAAACCGAATCTATCGCGGACCATGGCGTCCTTTGCCCGACTCTGAACCGAGATAGGATGGCCAATGGTCATTTCAAGAGCAGTCGCCGTAAGGTCCGCAACCACCCCCGCTCTATAGGAAACAGTACAGCTTCCAGACTTCCCCGACTGTTAGTCAGAGTTTTTTTTTTTTTTTTTTTTTTTTTTTTTTTTTTTTTTTTTTTTTTGTAAATAAGTTTTATTTTTTGAATAAATGGGTTCTCGGGGCGGTACAGGGGGGGTGGTTTACCCTATTTCACCCCCTGCGCGTTTTACCCTTCTGGTACGCGCAGGGTTGTCGTAGCACGACATCCCGGGCAGACAAGACGACCCTCGTCGTTATAACTGCCCGGGCGGTGGGCGGGGTTTGCTGCCCTCACCTATCGCCTTGAAACTCTTAACTGTTAGTCAGAGTGCACAATCGATTGGCTTGCGCCGCACGGTGCGCAGACCGTCCAGGAGCGCCAGAGGTTTGATTCCCAGGGGAAACTGACCAAGGCCAGAGTCCTACCCAGGTTCGCACCTCATGCGTGGAGGCCGTCGGATAGGTGTTGACCCGTGATTGTGACCGACACTGAACACATGGGTCTTCGTGGCCAACCCAGCATGGGCCCATTATCTCCCTAAACTTCCGCCATTAACTTCCGCTTCTGCAACTTGCGGTGTCAACTACAACGGGTGAGCCCGTCACCACAGGACGTTTTACCGATTTTCTCGTTCTGTCGCCCTGCAGTGAACGTAGAAGACTTCGGACAGAACAATCCAACGTCCAGCTACGTGACAACCCGCAAGAAGCCAACGCCTTTACCGCGAGATAGCCAGTAATGTTACCTGGCGGGCCGACCCTCGCGCCCTTGCTTCCAATTGTGACCAGATTTCTCCGGTCTCTCGATTGGTTCCGAGTTCGAGGTCGCTTGCGCGGTCCTCTCCCTTACGAAGCGGTGAAACGGTGTGCGCCGAATCTATCGCGGACCAAGGCGTCCTTTGCCCGACTCTGAACCGGGATCGGATGGCCAATGGTCATTTCAAGAGCAGTCGCCGTAAGGTAGACAACCACCCCCGCTCTATAGGAAACAATACAGGTCCCAGACTCCCCCGATTGTTAGTCGGAGAGCGCAGTCGATTGGCTTGCAACAGAACGATCTAATATCGTTAAAACTTCGCCTGTTGTAGTTGACAGCTCCAGTTGCCCTTTGTGTGGGTTAGTCGCCATAAGGTACACAACCACCCCCG
Organism: Micropterix aruncella; assembly: GCA_944548615.1. Classification (NCBI taxonomy): domain Eukaryota; kingdom Metazoa; phylum Arthropoda; class Insecta; order Lepidoptera; family Micropterigidae; genus Micropterix; species Micropterix aruncella. The sequence continues at coordinate 23,942,137 of OX155965.1, forward strand.
CTCTATAGGAAACAACTTACGGTGTCAACTACAACGGGCGAGCCCGTCACCACAGGACGTTTTAACTATTTTCTCGTTCTGTCGCCCTGCAGTGAACGTAGAAGACTTTGGACAGAAACAAATCCAAAGTCCAGCTACGTCACAACCCGCAAGAAGCCAACGCCTTACCGCGAGATAGCCAGTGTTACCTGGCGGGCCGACCCTCGCGCCCTCGCTTCCAATTGTGACCAGATTTCTCCGGTCTCTCGATTGGTTCCGAGTTCGAGGTCGCTTGCGCGGTCCTCTCCGTTACGAAGCGGTGAAACGGTGTGCACCGAATCTATCGCGGACCAAGGCGTCCTTTGCCCGACTCTGAACCGGGATCGGATGGCCAATGGTCATTTCAAGAGCAGTCGCCGTAAGGTACGCAACCACCCCCGCTGTTACAATACAGTTCCAGACTCCCCCGACTGTTAGTCGGAGAGCACAATCGATTGGCTTGCGCCGCTCGGTGCGCAGACCGTCCAGAAGCGCCAGAGGTTTGATTTCCAGGGGAAACTGGTTCGCTGCCCAGAGTCCTACCCAGGTTCGCACCCCGTGCGTGGAGGCCGTCGGATGGGTGTTGACCCGTGAGTGTGACCGACCCTGAACACATGGGTCATCGTGGCCACCTCATCATGGGCCCACTAGCTCCCGCTTCTGCAGTTAAGAGTTTCAAGGCGATAGGTGAGGGCAGCAAACCCCGCCCACCGCCCGGGCAGTTATAACGACGAGGGTCGTCTTGTCTGCCCGGGATGTCGTGCTACGACAACCCTGCGCGTACCAGAAGGGTAAAACGCGCAGGGGGTGAAATAGGGTAAACCACCCCCCCCCGTACCGCCCCGAGAACCCATTTATTCAAAAAATAAAACTTATTTACAAAAAACATAAAAAATTTACAAAATATTACAAAATTTAACGAGAAAAGAAACAACAATATCGTAAATTTAGGAGCCGGTAAGCGGGGTAGAGGACGCTCCAGAACAATGAACGTGAAGGCGCACTGTCCGTGGGCAGGTCTCGTAGCAGCCACGGGGGGGAGGAATCCCTGGATCCTGCAAAGAACGAAACGCCCCTCGGGGCGGTAAAGAGACGGACACAAAGACGGGCACTTCCCGCTCCCGCTTCTGCAGTCTGGCTATACAGTTACCTTAAATGTGTACTGTTAAGAACTGCAATTTATGATGGAGAATATCATGATTAAAGAACCGAGCCTGGCCAATCGCTAATGGTCACTATTTCTGCATGACAACGTATATCCAAAATATTCACTGCAAACAGTCGCAAAGTTGCAGGAGTTGCGTTGCGGCTGGAGACTCTTGCTCACCCACCTTACTTGCCAGACCTTGCTCCAATTGTATCTATTTTTTTTTTCAAGATTTATGTAACTTTTTAAAAGGAAAAAAAATAACTTTGAATTGTTGAAAAACGCCTTCACATCATTCATTGGTTCCTGTCCACGAGAGTTTAACAGAATCAAGCAACTCCCGTTAAAATGCAGTCCCTGCTCTTGTACTTAATAAACTCTCTCTAAATGCTACTAAATGTAACAGTATAAGCTTCAGCCGCAAGAGAGACTTGGTGCAGTTCAATTATCACATTAATGGTGAAGTGATCCCTAATGTAAAATGTATTCGCGACCTCGGAGTACAAATTGATCATAAGTTGCTTTTCGATCAGCATATAGAAAGTATGGTTAGCCGAGCTTTGAGAACACTAGGGTTTGTGACCCGTATCTCAAGACCTTTCTCCAATATAAATGTCCTGAAGATGTTATATTTCGCTTACGTTCGCAGTACCGTGGAATTTGCGTCCTCAATTTGGAATCCGCAATATTCGGTCTACAGAAGCAGGATAGAATGTATCCAAAGGCGTTTTTTAAAACACATCAATTATCGTGGACGCTTCGGTCTTCCTACGTACGAGAGCAGACTGGACCACACTGTTACACAAAGTTATTCACAATACCACAGATAGTCCATACCTTGTTGAAAACTTACGTTTTTTCGTTACTCCGCGATTAATTCGTAATTCACGCACTTTTGAGGTCTCTCGTGCCAATACCAACTACGGGAAAAATTCCATCGCTTATAGGATAATGTGCACGTACGACTCTCGTTTCTCCACCATCGACATTTTCAACCTCAACCAACCGACGTTCGTTAAAGAATTATTCAAATCAATTGCACCTAACGAGCTTGTTAACATCTATCTTTCTTAGTTATATAATTTTCATGCAACATATCAGTAGCTACTACAAATATTTATAAATATTTATTATATATCTAAAAATATCTATAAACATCAATAAATATCTTTATCTATATACCCACTATAAGACCTATTTATATCTTTATTTATATATATATATACATATACACATACCATCGTCTAACTCCTTCTTCCTAATCACTTCCAATTCCCTACCTCTCCCATCGGTTTTCTATTTTAATTTTCTATTTAACATGTACTTAGTATATTTTACAATTAATTTTTAAGTGTAATATGCCGAAATCCAAATGTGTAATATGCGGAAATCTGTTAATTTCATAGGAAACGATTATCGGCGTAATGTTTTTCTCTTTTTCTACATTATGTTTATGCACACGTTTCAATTGTATGCGCTGTATGTTTCCAGAAATAAAATAAAATAAAATAAAATAACGAATCTGCATAGTCAATATGTGTAAAAAAATAAATATACATTTTTCATACAGTTTTGACATTAAATATTCTTTATAGAACTGCTACAAAGTAAGGACCCAATAATAACGGAAATAGTGCATGCTGCTGACGACACAGATCGATGCGTTAGAGCGGAATATTAAATGAACGATCGTATTTTTTCTAGCACAAAAACTATCAGCCGAACATAAAGCCATCTGAATTAGTTTAAAAACATTTGGTCCGGCCTTAGATTATGCTGTTTGAATTCGATTGGTAGTTCTATGCTGGAAAACTGACAATCATTCATTTCATATTCAGCTCGAACGTATTGTCTTGTCTTCCGCGCATGACCTAATTCCGATTTTAGTCCACGAAGAAACGCAATCGGGACCATTGTCACTTGCACTCGCAATTACACTATTAGTGTTATGTAAAGCCACTCTGTTTTTTTTTGTATTTAACTAAATACAATTTATTTCATTTATTATTTATTTTTATAAACAACAATATAGAACAATTAGAATTTCGGTTGCCGTTACTCGTTACTGTCTCGTTACCCAAGGAAGTCTTTAGCGCAACCCATCACCCCAGAAGGTTTATTGATAATGATCGTTCTGTATCCCGTGACGTAAGCGTAGAAGAGTTTGGATAAAACCTACCTTTAAGCAATAAAACATACCTTTAAGCAAAGACACGAACCCGTCAGAGTCCAACGCCTTTAGGTGAGGCACTAATCCAGCAGACCGAGAAAGGTAATCCAGCAGGCCACCTAGCCCCCTGGTTACCAGTTTTGGCAGGATATCTCCGTCTGGATTTAACCATCAGGATTACTCGACGCGACTGATTACGCGCTCGAGTTCGCTTGCGCGGTCCTCTACCTGTAGTATTCAGCGGTGACCCAGTTGCAATATATCGCGGATCATGACATCTTTTTCTCGGCTATGAATTCGAGATCAGGTATCCGACTGTTCATTTCGAGAGTTGAAGACAACGAGAGCTGTCAACTACAACCGGCGAACCCGTCACCTCAGGAAGTTTTAACGAAATATGATAGTTCTATATCCCGTGAAGTGAGCGCAGAAGATTTAGGACAAAACAGTCCACCGTCAAATTCCGCCACATGCCCGTAAAAGGCCAACGCCTTATCCGCGAGATAACCAGGTATGTTACCCAGCGGGCTTACACTCACGCCCTTACTTCCAGTTGCGACCAGATTACTCCGGTCTCTGGACTGGTTACGAGTTCGAGGTCGCTTGCGCGATCCTCTCGTTCAAGAGCGGTCGTTTCAAGAGCAGTCTCCGTAAAGTGAGCAACCCCCCCGCTCTAGAGGAAACAGTACTGCTTCCAGACTCCCCCGACTGTTTGCCAGAATGCACAATCGATTGGCTTACGCCGCATGGTGATCAGACCGTCAGGAGCGCCAGAAGATTGACTCCTAGGGGAAACTAGCCCTAAGGCCAGAGTCCTACCCGGGCTCTCGCTTCATGTGTGGAGGCCGCCAGATGGGTGTTGACCCGTGAGTGTGACCGACCTTGAACAAATGGATCTTCGTGGCCAACTCAGTAAGGGCCCATTAGCGCACGAGAGTGGAAGACATCTTGCGGTGTCGACTACAACGGGCGAGCCCGTCACCACAGGACGTTTTAACGATTAGTCGTTCTGTCGCCCTGCAGTGAACGTAGAAGACTTTGGACAGTACAATCCTACGTCCAGCTACGTCACAACCCGTGAGAGTCCAACGCCTTACCGCGAGTGAGCCAGGCGGGCTCGAGATACTCGCGCCCTCACTTCCAATTGTGACCAGATTTCTCCGGTCTCTCGATTGGTTCCGAGTTCGAGGTCGGTTGCGCGGTCCTCTCCCTTACGAAGCGGTGAAACGGTGTGCACCGAATCTATCGCGGACCAAGGCGTCCTTTGCCCGACTCTGAACCGGGATCGGATGGCCAATGGTCAATTCAAGAGCAGTCGCCGTAAGGTAGACGACCACCCCCGCTCTATAGGAAACAATACAGTTTCCAGACTCCCCCGACTGTTAGTCGGAGAGCACAGTCGATTGGCTTGCGCCGCTCGGTGTGCAGACCGTCCAGGAGCACCAGAGGATTGATTCCTAGGGGAGACTGGTTGACCCAGTGTCCTACCCAGGTTCGCACCCCATGCGTGGAGGCCATCGGATGGGTGTTGACCCGTGAGTGTGACCGACCCTGAACACATGGGTCATCGTGGCCACCTCATCATGGGTCCATTAGCTCCCATGATGAGAGTGGAAGAGTGGAGTGGTCAAGAGTGGAGTGGAGAGAGTGGAAGACAGCAGTGTGGTGTCTTTCCAAGGTGTGGGGGCTTCCAAGATGTGGGGCCTTCCCACGCGTGGCCTACATACAGACTCAACCCTTCAGGTTGTAAGGCTAAAGGTGACGTCGGACGGCGTTGTCGAAATCCTCGTTTTTAACGTCGCTCGGGTCGTGTTTAATCCGCTGTAGGTAGTATTTCCAGGATATGCACTCGAGGTTTGTATTGTTAATAAAAAAGGATAATAATAATTTTTACGTTTTAAAAAGCTTCTAAGCCATTAAAGTTTTATTTCCTATAAAATGTAGTCTATTGCACTATTTACGAATTTACAGTAATTGCGTTTATGCTTCAAAGCACGTACTAATAGTTCTACTTTAAATATGATCTCCGATATGATCTCCGACAAAGCACTGTTACAATATGATCTGCCCGGCACTTAAATGTGATCTGCCCGGCACTTAAATATGATCTGCCCGCAAGGCACTGTTATTTGATCTGCCCGATGGCACTGTTATTTGATCTGCCCCGATATCGGCGGGTAACCGACCTTATATAGGTATGACCGCTGCGGCCGGCCCAGTGGTGGGGCGGGTTGCACCCCGCCTTGCCCGCGGGCGCCGACCGACGCGTTGTTATATGTCGTTTCCGTAAAGCTAATGTACTATAATATTGTATACTATTTTACTAAGTTAAGAGTGTATATACGACCTTAAACTCTAACTTATATTAACTTATGATTATTATATACATTTTAATAATCATATACTATTGCTATGTCCTATTTTAGGTTGAATTTAAATATTTTCACCATTTATTGGCCGATTTGGCTCGGACTTAGTCTAAAAATTAAATTAAATTATTCTAAACATTTAGACATTTTCATGGCAGCAATTTTGTGGATTTCTAGTGATCCAATATTCAAGCTGGCGCTTCCCAAAATATGAGTCATTCTTTGTACCTACCTGGCTGGCGGGGTGGGTCGATTTTACAATCGGCGACGGGTTGCTTAATCCTTTTGCCGGCGGTGTGTTTAGGGTGAGTTTTTATTACCCTTTTTAAATGCACGTGCTGGGATTTTTCCGACGTTTTCCTTTGTTCGCGAGCGAAGGTTATTTTCGGGTTGACGTGTAATTTCGAAATTTTAGCGTTTGCTTGTAAATATTCCACTTTTAGTTTAACATCCATTAGCTCCCGCTTTTAGTGGAGCTAATCCGGGTATACCTATATTGTGTGCTAAGTGCACTTACTGCCATAAATAATATTTTTAGGTTGGGGAATTTGAAGTGCACGGAATTGTAGGCATGACGACACATTATTTGTTGTGATGTTTATCATCATCATGCCTGCCCGTTATTTTATCTTTCTTCCCGCAACATGCCCCTCTCCGTGAGACAAGTGTTTCTCCTCACTCCTCTTCTTCGGGAGGTGAAATTGTTGTTCTCAATTCCTCTTGGTGGGGAGAATAGATAACTGCCACTTTATGTACTGGTCTTTTGTATGATTTTCCGCGACAGCAGATCGTTACTGAACGTACTTGCCTGTCGGGAGCGGTATGTACTTGCTCTATTCGCCCTCGGAGCCAAGTATTTCTGGGTAGGTCCGCGTCCACAAGGATGACTATGTCTCCTATCTGGACGGGTTTTACCGCGTCGTGCCATTTTGGTCTCTTCGCCAGCGTCGGGAGATATTCGCGTACGAATCTCGACCAAAAATGGTTTGCCATTATTTGGGCTATTTGCCACTGTTTTTTGAGGCAAAGATTGTCGCTGTCAATCACGCCTATGTTGAGTCGACCTGATGACGAACCAATGAAGAAGTGATTTGGCGTGAGACTTTCATCGTCTTGGCTGTCGAGTGAAACATGGGTTAACGGGCGAGAATTTACCGAATGTTCAGCCTCTGCCATTAATGTTAGTAATGTCTCGTCGCGAGGAGCTTTTTCCTAAAGTGATGGAGAGAGCTTTTTTTACGGATTGAATCAATCTCTCATAAAAACCTCCCATATGGGGGGCTGTCGGAGTGTTGAATCTCCACTCTATTTCCTTCATAGCGCATTGCGAACTTACGTCATCAAAATTGACATCTTGCAGTGCCCGTTTCAACTCGTTATTGCTCCCGTGAAAACTCGTTCCGTTATCGGAAAATATTACGGACGGTGTCCCTCTGCGTGCGCATAGTCGTTTTAATGCCATCATTGTGCTGTCCGTAGATAATGAATGGACGATTTCTATGTGGACTGCTCGACTACTCATACAACAGAAAAGTATACCGTACCGTTTTTCCCGGTGTCTTCCCACGGTGACTTCTATCGGCCCGAATATATCGGCTCCAATATTGGTAAACGGTCGTAGGTGATGAGCCAATCTGATGTCCGGTAAGACCGCCATTTTGGGTGGAATTGGCTTCGCTCTGTCAATTTGACATTTTCGACAGTCGCGAGTGATTTTTCGAATCGCTCCCCGGAGTTGCAATATCCAATAACGCTGTCGTAGTTCATTACAAACCCATTCACGTCCTTTGTGACCGGCTTGCTCGTGCTGCCATCTCATTAATAACTGGGTGTAATGACTACGCGCGTCCAGTATTGCAGGTTGTTTTACCTCGGGGGCGACACCGGCTAAATTCTGTATGCGACCGCCTACTCGCAGGATCCTATTCGTATCCAGGTACGCATTTAGGTTTCTTATCCTGCTGTTTTTTGGCAATTCTTTGTTAATTTCTAATAATGAAATTTCCTCGTTGAAATCTTGTTGCTGCGAAACCCGAATCAGGTAGAGGTCCGCGCAAGCAAGTTCTTGTGGGGTTAAATGTTTTGTTTTTTCGCCGCTGCGTTTGCAGCGTTGTACGAATCGAAATATCCATGCTACTGTACGACGTAACCGTTCTAGGCGTGAGAATCGTTTTGTCTCGATTAGAAAAATATTTTTTATCGAGGTCATTACATATACCGGTCGACGTTCTTCGTCCTGACCGTATTCTGACGATGGAGATTCATCGTCCGCGGGCCAGTGGTCGCTATTTTCCAGTAGGAATTCCGGTCCGTTTATACATTTTTTTATTTGGTCTTCACCCATTTTAGTCGCCGTGTCCCGAGTTGCGTTATCCGCGGGATTCAATTTTGTGGGTACCCAACGCCATTGGCATGGTGTGGTAACCTGGTCAATTTCGCCAAGTCGGTGAGCTACAAACACGTTAAATTCACGTGGGTCACGTCTTATCCACGATAGTACGGTCTTGCTATCTGACCATAACGTTGTGGAGGAAAATTCCCAGGTGTGCTGCGATTTTATCAGCTCAGCTAATTTGCTGGCCATTGTAGCGGCTTGCAGCTCTAGTCTCGGTAGCGACATGGGTTTCAGCGGCGCTACTTTGTTTTTGCCGGCTATAAAGGCCGTGCTCGCGGTGCCGTTTTCATTTTCGTAACGTAAATACGCTACCGCGGCATATGCTCTTTCGCTCGCGTCCGCAAAAACATGCAATTGTACGTCACGGGCCAGTTTTCCTGTGTGCTGGTAGCTACGGTTTATAGTTACGAATTTTATTTTTCGCAACTCGGCCAACCAGACTTGCCACTTTTGACTGGCACCGTCGCTAATAATCTCGTCCCAGTCCGTCTTATCCAACCATATGGTTTGGAGTAAGATTTTCGCCTTTACTGTTAGTGGGCCCAAAATCCCGAGCGGATCAAAGGTGCTCATTATCACCGATAACGTTTGTCGCTTCGTCGGGGTTTTGCGACCACTCAGTAAGTCGGGATTAATTTTCTTGAGGTCCGTGTCGAATGAAAAGGTGTCGCGATGAGGCTCCCATATAAGTCCGAGAATCCTCTCACTCGCCTCGTCGGTACCGGCCAATTTTATTTTTGTTTGTGAACGTATATTATGTGGTACCTGCTCTAATATTTTTGGATCGTTACTCGTCCAGTTTACGATGTTAAAGCCACCTTCCTGGTGAATTTTCGTAACGGTCGCGATCATTTTTTGGGCGGTTTCTACAGTATCCGTTGAATCTAGATAATCGTCCATATAGTGTTTGTTCACTATGGCGTCGACCGCTTCGGGATATTTTTTCCTGAATCTCTCCGCGTTTGTATTTTTTACAAAGAGTGCGGAGCACGGAGATGAGGTAGACCCGAAAAGGACTACATCCATGGAGTACTCGGATGGTTCCTCTTCTTGTTTTAGGTCGCGCCATAGGAAACGTTGACTTTGGGTGTCTTTTTCTGATAAATGAATTTGTAAAAACATCTCCTTTATGTCGCCCGCGAATCCGTAACGTCCTTGTCGGAATTTGAATAGGATTCCAATCAGAGAATTTAATAAATCGGGTCCTGATAATAGCTGGTCGTTTAGGCTTGTTCCCCCGGCTTTCGCGGCGCAGTCAAAAACGAGTCGCATTTTTCCTGGTTTATTTGGATTTTCAACCGGGAAGTGTGGGAGATACCAAATACGATTTCCAGGGGTGCGTAATTCCTCTGGACTTAATTTATGGGCATACCCTTTTTTCAGGAAATCCTTTATTGTGTCGCAATATTGAGTGGCCAACGGCTGATTTTTGAGTAGTTTGTTTTCTATGGATTTCAACCGTTTTTTAGCCATCTCGTGACTGGCTGGCATCGTCACCTTGTCGCTTTTCCAAAGCAGTCCGGTACTCCAACGATTGCCTTCTAGCTTCGTTGTCTCGTGAAGAAGCGTCTCGGCCCGCGCGTTTGTAACGGCCTTATGGGCGCGTATGTGCGTTCCTACTTCCTCTACTTCGAAATACGACCGGATGATGTCGTCCATCCTTTGGTTTGAGCCCGCATTCCGTAAGTGGTTTACGGCGCGGCAAGTAGCCAAATCACCGCCCCCCCCTCCCCCTAATGTCCACCCAAGTCGGCAATAGGTCGCTATCGGAGCGTTCGGGGGACCGGCTTTTATCGTTCTGGGAATGATTAAGTCATAATGATCTATTACTATTAGAATTTGCGGTGCTCCTTCAAAGTCGCAAAACGGTATGTCGGCTAAATGAGGCCATTTATTTAGCATGGATTTAGCACAGAATTTTTGTGCTGGTAAATCCAGCTGTTTTATGGTCCTGGCGTTACATAAATCATAATATTTTTTACCTTTCAGCGGTCGGATCTTACAGTCTATTCGCTGCGTTGTCGCGTTCGCAACTGACATGCCCGAGGCGCCTACTAAATATAAGGGGCTAATTTCCCCGTGTACTCCTATTTTATCCGTTATGCTCTGATCTATTAATGTGATTGAAGATCCTTCATCGCATAACGCTAGCGCTTTTATAACGCCTTTCGGCCCCCGTAGTTCCACGGGCGCTACCCTTAGAATCATTTTTTCTGATCCGTCCCACGTATTAGCTACTGTATTAGGGGTATTTTGGTCGTCGTTTGAGGGCTGATTTTTTATCGCGGCATTATTTTTATGTAATAATTTGTGGTGAGGCCACTTACAACCTTCTATCCCACATGGCTCTTTTATGCTACATTGCGCTTGGCGGTGGTCTTTTCTAAAACACCGTGTGCATAAGCGTTTTTCCTTAACCCATGTCCAACGTTGATTTATTGTCATTTTTCCTATTTCGCGGCATTTAGGGGTTAAATGATTGTTTCGCCCGCACTTTAGGCAGGCGTCTGTTGACTCCTGAGTGTCTGTAGCAAAAACTCTTTTTTTGCTCGGCATCTCGGATCGATTGTTATTGTACTTATTTTTTGAATAATTTTTTACGGGATCTTCTTGAGAGGCGGCGTCTATTATTGTCTCTAACCAGTTTCCGTAATCTAAAAGAGTAGGATGCGGTCCATGGCCGGCGGAGTACCACTGCAACCGCAAATGTTGTGGCAACTTCATCACTAATTCCTTTAGCAGCGGTGGATTTGTGAGATACGCAGAATGACCCATATTTTTTAAAGCATGTACGACATTACAAACGGTAGTGCCGTACTCAACCAACTTAAATATCGAATCACTCACCAATATTTGCTGCGTACTGCGTGCTTCCTGCATGAGCGCGTCGATGCGAGCGCCAGGTCTGCCAAAACGGCGTTCCAGCGCTCTCCGGATCTCCGGGACATTGCCGGGATCCAGTAACATCGCGCGTACTGCCTCGCGCGCGGGTCCTCGCAGGCTTTGTTGTAGTCGTAGCAGATTGTCCGCGTTGGTGAATCCGCACATTGTCGACCCCTGGTCGAATAGTGCGGCGTATATTGGCCACTCCTGCATGCTGCCGTCGAACTGGGGAAGGCTGCGTAGCATCTTCGCTCGGGTCTGCATCATGTAGACGTCGGGCGGGCTGCATTCTTCCTCTTTCTTCATCGTCGGGACGTCGCCGCTCGGTCGGGCGTAATTGCTCGCTCGGGCGGTGTCACTCGGTCGATTGGCGGTGGCGGCTGCGGCGTTATCGGCGATCGCTTTCGTGACGGCGCTCGCGACGGCTCGTTGTAACGCGGCGTCGCTTGCCTTTTTGTCCGTGGCGTCGTCGTCTCTTAACTGCCGCTCGTAGGAGGAGGCTCTTGGATGGGAGTTGGCGGCGGCGGCGGTGGCGGCGATCGCTTGCGTGACGGCGCTCGCGACGGCTCGTTGGAATACGGCGTCGCTCGCTGTTTTTTCTGCGGCGTCGTCGTCCCTTAATTCCCGCTCGTTCACCCATTCCTCTGTTCGTCCGGTCGTTAGTCGGCGGCTCTGTCGTTCCGCTCGGCTGTCGGCTCGGCTTATTTGGTCGTCGTCGTCCATATATAACTCTTCCTCGACCTCTGCTTCTATCAGGAGTTTCCGCAGTTCGAGTTGTCGGTCGATCCGTTCCGATTCGATTCGGTGAGTCTCGGCTGCGAGTTTGGCGGCGGATTCCGCTTGGACGGCTTTCACTGCGGCTGCGGCTGCGGCTTCTTCCTGGGCGGTTTTCGCTGCTGCGGCTGCGGCTGCGGCTGCGGTGTCGGCTGCGGCTTTTTCCTGGGCGGCTTCCATCTCCGCTTCCAATTGTCGCCTCCTGATGGTGGTGGTTGCTGATCTGGACGATCGATGACTAGTCATTGACGGCACCCTGCTGCTGGTAGACTGTGCTCTGCTGGCTGGTCTCTCAGCGGTCGTCGTCTTGATTGCAGATCTTGCGGCATCTTGTTGATCGGCTCGTAGTTCTTGCCTGTGAGCGTCGATCTGGCTTTTGTCGCGTGCTTTGTCCGCAATCCTTGCGCTTCTTCTAGCGCTCTCTGTCCGTTCCGCGCTCGTTTGACGCGGCGTCGACATCTCGGAGATTTTTCAACTTTTTGTAAAAATTAAAAAAAATATTTTTTATTATTTTTTACCTCGATGGACCTGCTTTCTGCTTAAGGTCCTGATTTCCTATCCCGTCTCGAAGGACCAAGATGTGGTGTCTTTCCAAGGTGTGGGGGCTTCCAAGATGTGGGGCCTTCCCACGCGTGGCCTACATACAGACTCAACCCTTCAGGTTGTAAGGCTAAAGGTGACGTCGGACGGCGTTGTCGAAATCCTCGTTTTTAACGTCGCTCGGGTCGTGTTTAATCCGCTGTAGGTAGTATTTCCAGGATATGCACTCGAGGTTTGTATTGTTAATAAAAAAGGATAATAATAATTTTTACGTTTTAAAAAGCTTCTAAGCCATTAAAGTTTTATTTCCTATAAAATGTAGTCTATTGCACTATTTACGAATTTACAGTAATTGCGTTTATGCTTCAAAGCACGTACTAATAGTTCTACTTTAAATATGATCTCCGATATGATCTCCGACAAAGCACTGTTACAATATGATCTGCCCGGCACTTAAATGTGATCTGCCCGGCACTTAAATGTGATCTGCCCGCAAGGCACTGTTATTTGATCTGCCCGATGGCACTGTTATTTGATCTGCCCCGATATCGGCGGGTAACCGACCTTATATAGGTATGACCGCTGCGGCCGGCCCAGTGGTGGGGCGGGTTGCACCCCGCCTCGCCCGCGGGCGCCGACCGACGCGTTGTTATATGTCGTTTCCGTAAAGCTAATGTACTATAATATTGTATACTATTTTACTAAGTTAAGAGTGTATATACGACCTTAAACTCTAACTTATATTAACTTATGATTATTATATACATTTTAATAATCATATACTATTGCTATGTCCTATTTTAGGTTGAATTTAAATATTTTCACCATTTATTGGCCGATTTGGCTCGGACTTAGTCTAAAAATTAAATTAAATTATTCTAAACATTTAGACATTTTCATGGCAGCAATTTTGTGGATTTCTAGTGATCCAATATTCAAGCTGGCGCTTCCCAAAATATGAGTCATTCTTTGTACCTACCTGGCTGGCGGGGTGGGTCGATTTTACAATCGGCGACGGGTTGCTTAATCCTTTTGCCGGCGGTGTGTTTAGGGTGAGTTTTTATTACCCTTTTTAAATGCACGTGCTGGGATTTTTCCGACGTTTTCCTTTGTTCGCGAGCGAAGGTTATTTTCGGGTTGACGTGTAATTTCGAAATTTTAGCGTTTGCTTGTAAATATTCCACTTTTAGTTTAACATCCATTAGCTCCCGCTTTTAGTGGAGCTAATCCGGGTATACCTATATTGTGTGCTAAGTGCACTTACTGCCATAAATAATATTTTTAGGTTGGGGAATTTGAAGTGCACGGAATTGTAGGCATGACGACACATTATTTGTTGTGATGTTTATCATCATCATGCCTGCCCGTTATTTTATCTTTCTTCCCGCAACAAGCAGGTCAACACCCACCCCCGCTGATTAGAACACAGTATATTTACTTAATTTCCAAACTCCTTCAGTAATTAGTCAGATTGCACAGCCGACTGGCTTACGCCGCACGGTGCCTAAATCGTAGTCGGCACGGACGACGCTTGTGGTACAAAATCTAGTAATTACGATAACGATTTGTAGTAGCACTCAGGACTCACATACATAGATCAAACCGTTTCGTCAGCGCCCGCCGATAAAGTAACACACCAGCTTATTTTCTCCGACTTGATTTACAAATATCGTAATTTCGTTTTGAAAACCAATATTTTTCTCACCAAAATATAGCCTGTAGCGATCGTCGATAATGGCGCTTTTCATTAGTGAAAGTATTTTTGAAATCGAATGAGTTGTTTCGGAGATTACCCCTTACATACAAACTTAGAAACATTACTTCTTTATAATATTTGTATAGATTATACGTTATATACATTATTAGAAGCGAGGATATCTCTCTATTATACGTATTGTTTAAGTATTCTATACTCACCAGTCAATTGTGATTTAATTGAAAGTTAGTATATCTCCCGTCATTATGAATTATCAAAGGGTTCATCATATTAAACAATTACTAACTCCCATCTCACTAGAACCCTCCGGGCTCCGACGAAACCCTCAATAGGCATATATTATTATTAATGCTAATGTAAGATTGAGTTTCACGTTATCAAACTTTGTGACTAATTTGAATTTACATCCTAGCGTGTACAGAGATAATTTTTATGTTAAATATTTTCTGGGATGGTAAAGGCACATTTTTCCCATCTGAATTGCTAATGTTTATAAATGAGTAACGAAAGATTGCTTTTGGTGTAAGCTAATTGCCATGTTATCTATTAAATAATAGGTCTGGAGTCAGAATCATATATAAAACAAAATATTAAAGGCATGGGCCAAGTCTCTGCGTATATCATCTTTTTAGAAGTTATATTTTTCTGCTGTACATGTCAAACTCTGTGAATTTATTATTATATGTGCGTGGCAACTAGAACTGTCAACTACAACGGGCGAATCCGTCACCTCAGGAAGTTTTAACGATTGGTCGTTCTATCTCCCGTGAAGTGAACGCAGAAGACTTAGGACAAAACAGTCCACCGTCAAGCTCCGGCACATGGCCGTAAGAGGCCAACGCCCTATCCGCGAGATAACCAGGTATGCTACCCAGCGGGATTACGCTCACGCCCTTACTTCCAGTTGCGACCAGATTACTCCGGTCTCTCGACTGGTTACGAGTTCGAGGTCGCTTGCGCAGTCCTCTCCCTTACGAAGCGGTGTAACGGTGTAAACCGCCGACCACGGCAACCTTTACCCGGCTGTTCACCCGGGATCGGGTAGTCGATGGTCGTTTCAAGAGCAGTCGCCGTAAGGTCAGCAACCACCCCCGCTCTATAGGAAACAGTACTGCTTTCAGACTCCCCGACTGTTAGTCAGGATGCACAGTCGATTGGCTTACGCCGCACGGCAGACCGTCCAGGAGCGCCAGAAGATTGACTCCTAGGGGAAACTAGCCCCAAGGCCCAGAGTCCTACCCGAGCTCGCACTTCATGCGTGGAGGCCGCCGGATGGGTGTTGACATGTGAGTGTGACCAACCCTGAACCGAATGGGTCTTCGTGGACAACTCAGCAAGGGCCCATTAGCTCCCATATGTTTGTGGCAGTCGATTAAGCATTGAATTGCTTTTGTAATTAGAATGTCGTCTTACGTTGAATAGTTGAGGAGTCCCCTCATATGTAGCCGACCCTGGGTGCAGCGACCGTGGCATGGTGAAATTAGAACGGGCTATCATAGCTGAATGCGTATACAAAATTTCGTGTCTGTGCTGTTGACCGTTGAGGAGTCCCCTCGTCGGGAGCCAACCCTGGGTTAAGAATCAGGTCATGCTTACCATAATAAATGCATTGTCATCAGCTCATCTTCAGAACAGGATTTTGTTAAAAATGGGACCAATCTGGAAGTATATCCTTTCAAATAAAAAAAAAGAAATTTCCAAATCGGTTTATAAATGACGGAGTTCTGAGGTAACAAACATTTAAAAAAAAGATGCAACCGAATTGATAACCTCCTTCTATTTTGAAGTCGGTTAAAAGGTGTGCTTTGGTGTCATTTTATACTCTGGCTCTTGTCAGTGTTAGGCAAGCCGGGCTTTTGGGCTTGTATAGCAATACCGCCACTGTTTTGAAATTGTGTTTCTTGTTGTTGCGCAGAGGCCTCGCCAGCAGACGTTGGGCGGTGTACTTCGCCGTGAGGGTAACTGGAAGTGCCTGATGCTCACCATGATGATCTGCGGCTGCCTCGCCGCTGTCACCTGGTGCACCCTCGCAGAAGTGGAGCGGGTCGTCATCAACTTCTCTGTGTAAGTAGAATTCTGGTTCTAAATATTTTTCTCAGTGGATCAGAGATTACGGATTCCCTAATATTATTCTATTTTTAAGGCATCCAGAAGTAGCAAAATCCTGGCATCAAACTCAATCCTCATCCATTGACCAAATACTAGATCTATAGACTCGATCCATCCTTGCCCTCTGACTTAAAATAATATTATTTGATTCCCAGACGCAAACCATAAAGACCATCAAAAGACGCAAACCTAAAAGGCGATCAACCGCCTCTTTCACGCGTATTTTTTACACGACTGCCCAAAAAAAGAGTGTTATGTGTTCAGGATTCATCTATGTATGTTTTCTGTTTCTTTATTCTACCATAACTCCTAAACGCTCAAACCGATTTAGAAGTGTGTCGTATTGTTAGAATCGTTTTTTCCTCCCGAGTCTCGTAGACGACTCATTGCTCTTATATAAGAAAAAAACAGCGTATTTAACATATTATATCGCCTTATTACGCGGTGCGTGTTGATATTCTATTTATATCTTATGTTATACCTGTATAGGGCAAATACGCCGAAAGGCCAAATTGTTAACGCTGAAATTGTTTTCGATTCCGATTTCGCTTAAAATTTGAAATAAACAGTTCACTTCATAATCGCCTTGTCTCATATTATTTCGTTTAGTTCATATTATATGTTTTATTTAATTTTCCCCGCCAGAAAGCAATTAATATTGCCCGCGCGTAGTATTTGCACGGCGCGTGGTATTGCCATGGAGCCAGATATAAATCCTTACGTAACTTTTACAAACACACATCGTGTAAACGCAGACCGGGTCGGAACATGCTGACCCGTCCGACAGTATTAAATAAATCATCATCAGCCGAATAACATCAATGTGTTTTCCTCTACCGCGCACTTCCTCCCGTGAAGCCGCCATTACCATCTTAACAGATAGCAACAAAGTAATATTTTGTTTTTTTTTTAATCATATATCTCAAGATATGAGGTCGTAAAGTTATTGCTCCATTTTTTTTATTTTTTTTTTAATTTTTTTTATTTTATTTGTTACAACTTGGTATAGAGTTAACAGTGAGATCGTACAGATATGATTTGTAATTATTTATATAAGTAATAAGAAAATGAATACATCCCATACGATCATTCTAGACGAATGCCCAACTAGACCGAACAGCCTGTATCTGGGCATACGAAATATATAGCCTTTGTTTTTTGAGTAGTAGTGACGTTTGAGTAGTACTGACTAATAGACTACTTTCAATACTAACACTAAGATAATGAATAAAGAAATAAAATATAAGAAAATAACTGATAAAAAGAAAATTAAAAAATAAAATGGCATAAAATAGTAAACATATTAATACAAATATATATGATAAAGGGTTAGTAACATACATATATACACATATACACATACAAACATATATACATACATATATAATAATACACACACACACACATATTTTAAATTATTGTATGAAGCAATTCATTTTCAGTCTTTGTACGACCTACTTCGTAAAGGAGCCATTTTTTTACTTTTATCTTAAATTGGTGTATATTTTGAACATTTTTTACTGACTCTTCTAAAGTATTAAAAATGTTTGGGGCGATGAAATACAACTGTCTTTGGGCAAAGGTTGTATGTACGTGAGGAATTACATAGTTCGTCCCTTCAGCCATTCTAGTTGGTCTTTGCTGCTGGCTTCGGGAACGTTTCTCTAAGGTCTTGTAAAAATGTATTAGGCATTGTTTCACGAACAACTGACGAATATCCAAAACACTTGCTTCACTGAACAGCAGGCCAGAGTCATGGCGGGGATGTTTTCTGTAAGTAACCCTCAATAATAATTTCTGGGCTTTAATCAGTGGTTCAAGTACTTGTTTCGTACAGGCCCCCCATGCAATGATACCGTGCATCCATAAGCTTTGGCAAAGCGCCGTGTACACAATTTTTAACGTCGGTTTTGCCAGAATATTACGTAGCTCACGAAAGACGTATACTAACTTTCGAGTTCGTGATGTAAGTTCATTTAGTTGGTTCTTCCAGGTTAACTTGGAATCAATGGTCAAACCAAGATACCTAATCTCGCCTACTTTATGAACGATCGGGCAGGCGCAGTTGGGTGGCTTAGGCATTCATAGCAACTCTTCCCTATGCTGTCGCCGTCTTTTTTGTAGACCTCTTTGAGGCCGATATTTTCGTCATACATTGTTTTGACACATATCAAACCGATTCGTCAGAGCACGCCAATAAAACAACTAACCAGCTCATTTTTCTGCTACTCGATTTACAAATATCGTGATATGGTATTGAAAACCAATATATTTTGCAATAAAATATAGCGTATAGCACTCGTCGATAAAGGAGCTTAAAATCGGATAAGTAGTTTCGGAGATTACCCCTTACATACTAACTTATAAACGTAAAAACACTTCTTTATGATATTAGTATAGATATCAGTAGCTGGGCTTTGGCTGTCAGCCAGAAGAATAATGTCAGTACAAATTAGGTGAGTAATTTTCTCAACAATTTTCTTATTTCCCTCTTGACTAAGTAAGGGTGGTTGAATTGGCTTCATTAGTGGCGGGAAAAACGACGCAGATCCATGTAAATCCAGACGTCATCCCTCGAGGGACCACTACCAATTACCAAAGCTCTCTTTCTCTCTCCCCGCAAAAAGCTTTCTCTTGCTGTCTCCTTCCTTCCAATTACACAGAAATGCGCAAAACGTCTTTTCAATTCTGATGCCGCTTTTGATCACGTCCCTCGCACAAAGAAAGTAAAAATATTTGCGAGTCGAACGCCAGCCTGAAAAAAACAGCATCAAAGCATTTTCTTTTTCACTGTTCGCAAGAGAGACTAATATTAAAATAATATCGAGAGACAGAAACGTTTTTTAAAAAAGTTGCCATTATTAATGAAGTATTTTAAACATTTATTTTCATACTAATTATCAGGTAATATGTGTAAGCAGGTAATATGAGTAATAATTATTTACATACTAATATAATAAGCAGGTACTAGTTTTAAATTTTATTTCCAAGCCTACCAACCGAGGAGGAGGGAATATATTGCAACGCTCATTTTTTTTAAATCGCGATAAAGACAGAACTATCCATTTTGAGCCCCCAGAGACGATTCAATCTGTCTGAGTTTCTTTCATAGGGCGCTCTTGGGTTGCGCACCGTGCGTCGTCAGCCAATCGATTGTGCATTCCGATTAACAGCCGGGGCAGTATGGAAACAGTAATGTTTCCCATAGAGCGCGGGTAGTTGGTAATATTACGGCAACTGCTCTTGAAACGACCATTCGGCCACCCGATCCCGAGTGAAGAGCTGTGGTCCGCGATAGATTCGGTAGACACCGTATCACCGCTACGTAAGAGAGAGGACCGCGCAAGCGACCTCGATACTGCAACCAGTCAGGAGGCAGGAGGTATCCTGAAGGTTAATTCCAGACAGAGATATCCTTGCAAACTGATAGTCAGTAGGCGCGACTGCCCGCTGGGTACCTTTTCCGGTGCCTCGCCGTAAGGCATTGGCCGCTGGCGGGCAGGTGGCGTGACTAGACAGTGGATGTGCTGAGTTTTCTGTGCTCACCTCACAGGAGACAGGACGATCTAACATCGTTAAAACTTCCTGAGGTGACGTGTTCGCCTATTGTAGTTGATAGCTCTAGTTGTCTGCGTTTCTATCTGTGTATGTATGTGTCTGTGTCTGTGTATTCCTGCACGATAGCGCCCAAACGCTTCATCTTTCGAAAACTCGCTTGATTTAAAAATATGAAGAATAAACTTTGCGAATTTTCTCAGTCTCCTCCGCGGTCATGTATTTAATTAAAACATGTTGTAAAAAGTACCCTAGAATCACTGCGATTTACATAGCGGACTGGGATCTCGTTTTCATCGCTAGGTAAATCCGCTAAATTGCAACTAAAAAAATTACCCAGGAATTTAAATTAAAAACACATTTTTGCAAACAAGCTTTTATTAAAAAGTTCTGTCCCGAGCCAACTCTAGGTGCAGCAGCCATATCGTAGTGGAACTTACAACGGGCTATCATAATTGAATGCTATACAAAATTTCGTTTCTGTGCTGTTGACCGTTGAGGAATCCCCTCGTCGGGAGCCAACCCTGGGTACAGCAGCCATGTTATGGTGAAATTTAGAACAAGCTATCATAATTGAATGCGTATACGAAATTGTGTGTCTCTCATGTTCATCGTGGAAGAGTATGCTCGTCGGGAGCCGATCTTGTGTGTAGAATCAGGTCATGCTCACCATAAAAATACATTATCATCGGAACTGAAACAACTTGTAAAATTACAACTTTATAGGATAAGAGAAAGTGGTTCTAATTCACCTAAACTAACAAACATTGCAGGGTAAATAAAAGCTTGTAATAAGGCGGCGGTTGTGTTCCTTTTCGAACGGAGGTCGTGCCACTAATACTTTTGCTAATACCAACGTGTAAACGGTTACTTCTCATGATCACTAATCAGGTTAGCGACACTACTGTGACAAGTACTAAGCCAGTGTAAACCTAGCTTAATATAACTATACAGCAGTTATATTTATAACTAGCTGACCCGGCGAACTTCGTATCGCCTAACAGTCAATGAATGTCATGTTACAGATTAGCTGAACTTAATTTATGATTTTATGAAAGTAATTCAATGAATACAAAATAAATATTAATTTCACGACTTTATTAAGATAAAAACACAATAAGAAACATAAAAGTACAAAAAATACGTATATCAATCGCGTGTCAGCAAGACATGATTGAATTAAACTATTTACATATTGTGCAGCATGGGATGCACTCGGTTTAATTCTCTTCATTGAAGCACCTTGTGATATACAGCATTTTTTGTTTTTTTTTTTAATTAAGCGCAAGAACAAATAAAGCGGATGATTTGTCGACACGTGAACATGCCACGTACAACTGACCATGAGAAAAACACGGATTTACATTGTGTATGGGAAAATGTTCTTTTATATTGATTTTTCGTTAAATATCCAATTTTTGTTTTTAATAGTTATTCTGCTATTCGGGACGGAGACAAATACAACAAATCAAAAACCATGAAAATCAGTCTATCCGTTCTCGAGTTATAAGTGTTCGAACAAACCCGACTTTGTTTTATATATATAGATATAATTTTGTATTGTTCCAATTACCGCATATTCTATACAACATTTTAATCGACGATGAACCGGTCAAATGTCGGTCAAAGCAATATTGGCAGTTGGACAGAGTTGATTAAATGCACGAATATCGATAGATTGAGTTAACAGTTGGAATTAATCGGGCTTTGCTGCCCCACTGATGGAGGTGGCAGTAGATAGGACCAAATTGCCACCCGACAATCCAACTTCCACTGCAAATTGGCAATCGACTAGTATCCGCCGCGCCGGCTCGGCGCCAGGCGTCACATCCGTTGCCTACAACTCATACAAATGACGGGCGTATTGTATAGTATTGTCGAATCGCAATCAAAGAGCCATTTCGATAATTAGTAACTATTGGGTAAGTTTTAAATAACCAGCATCCTTGAAGTGGGTGAATCAGTACGAGCAATATTATTTTATTAAAATTACGAGCTTTTATTCAAATTCCCTGTCCCGAGCCTACCCTGGATGCAATAGTCATATCATAGTGAAACTTAGAACGGGCTAGAGTTGTCGACTACAGCGGGCGAGCTCGTCACCTCAGAAAGTTTTACCGATTGGTCGTTCTATCTTCCTGGAGTGAGCGCAGAAGACTCGGACAAAACAGTCCACCGTCAAGCTCCGCCACAAACCCGTAAGATGCCAATGCCTTAACCGCGAGATAGCCAGGAGTGTTACCCAGCGGGCTTACACTCACGCCCTTACTTCCAATTGCGACCAGATCTCGATTGGTCCAGTCTCTCGATTGGTTACGAGTTCGAGGTCGCTTGCGCGGTCCTCTCCCTTACGAAACGGTGAAACGGTGTATACCGAATCTATCGCGGACCACGGCATCCTTTGCACGGCTGTTCACCCGGGATCGGGTAGCCGATGGTCGTTTCAAGAGCAGTCGCCGTAAGGTCCGCAACCTCCCCCGCTCTATAGGAAACAGTACTGCTTCCAGACTCTCCCGACTGTTAGTCAGAGTTCGCAATCGATTGGCTTGTACCGCACGGTGCGCAGACCGTCCAGGAGCGCCAGAAGGTTGATTCCCAGGGGAAACTAACCATAAGGCCAGAGTCTTATCCAGGCTCGTACTTCATGCGTGGAGGCCGTCGGATAGGTGTTGACCCGTGAGTGTCACCAACCCTGAACAGAATGGGTCTTCGTGGATAACTCAGCAAGGGCCCATTAACTCCATTAACTTAGAAGGGCTATCATAATTAAATGCTTTACAGAATTTCGTATATTGTGCAGTTGACCGTTGAGGAGTCCCATCTTTAACATCCAAACCTGGGTGCAGCAGCCCTGTGAAACAGAAACTAGAAACTAGCAAAATTTCGTTTCTATGCTATTGACCGTTGAGGAGTCCTCTCGTCGGGAGCCAACCCTGGGTGCACCAGCCATGTCATGATGAAATTTAGAACGGGCTATCATAATTGAATGCGACAACAAAATTGTGAGTTTGTGATGTTGTCCGTTGAAGAGTATCCTCGTCAGGAGCCAATCCTGGGTGTAGAACCAGATCATGCTCATCACAAAAATGTATTGACATCGCAACTGAATCAACATGTAAAATTTTAATTTCATAAGAGAAAGTGGTTCTAATTCAGCTTGCAATATTTTACCCAAACATGCATAGGTACTAACAAACATTGAAAAGGTAAATAAAAGCTTGTAAAAAGACAACTTTTTAAAAAAATGTTTGTTTTTGTAAATTTGAACATTATAAGTAGTAAATAAAAGTTTGAGAATTAAAAAAAGATATTGTTAGTGTTTATAATCAAAATCGACCAAACTTTTTTGCACTCGACGTTTTTTGCGCGCGATAGCTGACTTTCGACAGGATTTACAGGATTTAAGTTTTGGAAGAATGATCTACACATACTGTTTCGTAATAAAATCCTGTTTGCGGAATTGTAGTACGACTGAGCAATAGAATACGCTACATCATCAATGCTAACAGACAAATGTAAAAGTAAATAAAAAGAAGTAAAATATCCTGAATAAACAATATTCGAGATATTTTAGCTACCGCTAGATAACGCAGCGCGCTAAACGCGTTTAATACTGTTTTTCGTTTTTTTTTTTTTGCTTTTTTGCTCGTACTGATACACCCACTTCAAGAATGTCCGTTAAACGTAACATCTCCTACAGGACATAAATGTCGGCCGCCTAAACTCCGTAACATCCGTTACCGGACCAAGCGCTCGCCGCTGCGAAAAATGCAATTTACGATTCGAAACGTCGTACTATATGCTTTCTGAGGGCGCAACGATATGGCCAAAATATCTTTAATTCAAGATTTCCGTGTGGCAATATCGATCAACGATTAAAAAGTGAGCATAGACGTCAAACGCCCAGTCTCCCGTCTGCAAATCGCACGGCCGATACATAAAATTACGAGAATACATAAAAATTTTATTGGCTGAATAAATACATATTTTTGTATGCAAATAAGTAAAAAAAAATATCGTTTTGGTAAAGCATTTAATAAAGAACATAACTGTATTTACAATTTTTGCATATTTTACGTATTTTGTGACAAAAAAATCAAAATGATTTTATAGGCGAGTTTTTTCAGTTTGCCAATTTTGTAATATTTATTCATTATTATCTTAATTGTTTTACGAGATAAGGTTATAATGTTTTATATGTCAAATTTCAATGCGATCATTTTTATCTTTATCTTTTTTAAATCCGTTTAGTGGTTTATAAGTTATGATCGTTTTTCTCAAGGCCGTTGACTCGCGTCGATTTTACGCCCAAATATGTCGCGCGCAAAGTGATAGGTGAGTTTTTACTTCGCGAGAGGAGGGGTTTAAAACTCAACATGTAAATATGCACTGATTCTTGACAGGAAAATCTTTAAACGACTCCAGTCATTATGGTATGGCATTAGTCATTAGTGTCTCTTATTTTGACCAAAAAAAAAATAAGCCTTTCTATAACACGTATGTAGCATATAACCCGAACAGATATAACATTTTAAAAATAAAGATAACTTCAAAAAAGCTTCCAGTTTTCTTTTATAATGTATTTAGAAGTTGACAATTCTCATACATTTACATACTTTCCTGATAGAATTCGCAAGTCCTTGTCATTTTCTTGGAGCCGATTGCATCAAAAAATGATTTATTTCGAATATAAATACATAGCAGAATACAACAAAAGTTATTTCATGCTATTACAACCACGTCGACCAGTCGTTAAAAAAAAAGTTATGACAACTTTAATGTGACATTTGGGATATTCAAAAAGAGGAAAGAAATCCTACTTCAATTACAGTGACAATTAGGATATAGGGTCTGTCAGCGAAAACTTGCAAATTACCCCCCAAACCCTGAAAAAATTGTGTCGGTCTATTCGCCAAACATCGTTTATATATATTTGAACGTTCTATTTTGCGACACTTACGTTTCGTCGCCCGGAAAAAAGGATGCACGATCCCTCTCCCCTACCTTCCCCACCAATTATTTTGAACAGCGACTGCAAAATCTATACGTTTTGCGTGCGACCCTATCTTTATACCAGATTCCTGAAAATCTTTGCGACGTTGCGTCATTGCGTCGTATAATCAGCAGAGTGTCCAGATAGTACGGTAAATTATTATCTAAAGTTTTTTTTGGCCGGTAACGTCTAGAAAGTAAACCCTTTAGAACGACGAAAAGAGCGCCTCTATTTAATTAGCAAACGACTTCCATTCGAGCAGCGACGCAAACGAATTGACCTTTAGGTGAAAGGCTGACAATTAATTATAGGAAATACCTTGACGACAAAGGCAGCTCTGCAAAAAGACATAGAGAAATGAATGACGTACAAAGGAGAAGGTCTGTCTGCGCTTTCTAAACTGTATATTCTATCTATTATAGTATGTATAGTACAGTGGGTAGTAGCTAGGTAGTCAAAGGCCCTATTTGCAAACAGGAAATCGGGCCCCCGTTGCTATCTCCTCAAATCAAAAGAAAACTAATTAAACTAAAATTAAAAATGTTGTATTTCTAGTAGAAATGATCGAAGTTATCATTATTAGTTGGGCACATTAAATTAAAATAAAAATCGACGCGTACTATTATACAGGTTGTGATTACAGCACGGTCATTTTTTGTAGTGGGTAAATCGGTACGACAATATAAGCAAGTTTTTTTTTTTTTGGAAAAAACCTTTTTTATTTTTTTAAAATTTAATAGTTTAAAAAGTTATGAGCACGATACGCTATGTAGCGGAGGATAAAATAGCGCTAATATTATTTATTCACGATATATTACCTAATGCTAGTTGTCGCAGCGAGCTCAACGCTTCTAAAACTTTTTTTCAGTAGATACAATTTACAAAATTGAAAAAAAAATGTATTTTACAAAGATTTAGTTTTTTTGTTGTACCAAAAAATTATCAAAAGTTGCTTACTTCTTCGTATTGATTTATCCTCTACAAGAAATACCCTCTACAAGAATTATAAATACCCTCTACAAGAAAAGCGAGGCGAATTATTAGCACACCCAATCACCCACATAAATACGGACCCTCGCTTGACGTTGTACTGTTCGGGTATATTCGGCACCGCTCGTGTAGCCCGTCCCCTTCTGTCTGGGGGGGGGGGGGATATTTCTAAGTACGACAGAATTTTCTCTGACAGAGACATCACACACACATACTGCGCGCGCGTTCAAAACTCAAATTAAGGTGCGTTCCAAAAATAAATGAACAATCGGTAGTATGACGCGCGCTTTGAATTTGGCGCTCCTTTAAACTCCCCCCCCCCCCCCCCTGTTGTAGATCCTGGCTTGTACCCCGATTGTTACAAAGTTGCGCTCATTGGGCTGTTGTAATATTTATCTAGTGATGCAAATCGATACATTATTTAATAGTCATATCGTGTTGGAAAAGTGAATGGTCCAAAAATAAAAATAAGGTTTTAATTAGTTCCATCTGTTGAAACCTATCGCCACAACAAATTGAGAAATTAAATAAGCAAGAGCGGTCTTATTACAAGCTTTTATTTACCTTAAAATGTTTGTTAGTATGTACGTATGTATGTTAGTTTGTTTAGGCCAAATCTTGCAAGCTGAATTAGAACCACTTTCTCTTATCCTACGAAGTTCAAGTTCAGTTCCGATTATAATGCCTTTTTATGGTGAGCATGATATGATTCTACACCCAGGATCGGCTTCAGACGAGGCTACTCTTCCAAAACAGCACACACCCATTTTTGTATACGCATTCAATTATGATACCCCGTTCTAAAGTTTACCATGACATGGCTGCTGCACTCAGGGTTGGCTTTTGACGAGAGGACTCCTCAACAATCGACAGCACAGAAATGATGTTTTGTTTGCGCATCTATTTATGACGTTTCACCGCAATAGGGCTGCTGCACCCAGGGTTGGCTTTCAACGCGGATACTCCTTGACGGCCAACAGCACAAACACGAAATTCTGTATAGCATTCAATTCTAGCCCGTTCTAAATTCTACTATGACATGGCTGCTGCACCCAGGGTTGGCTCGGGACAAAGCATTTGATTAAGAACTTGTTTTTAAAAATGTTTCATACTAATAATCATTTATTATTAGTATGAAAACAGCCTAGTCAACTGACAATTGACAATCAAGCTGGGGATTTCGTGCAACATTTTGTGATTAAAGGTTGTGACTTTGACAACATTTTGTGACCCTGCCTTTGTGATTAAAGGTTGGTACTTGCCACAATTATTCCTTAGGTGGTTCTGAGTGGATTTAACTCAGGAGACATCGGTTACCACCGCGCGGGTTTCGGGGGGAGTGGGGGGGGGGGGGGGGAGTTTGATTCCGCCGCGCTTTACTTTGAGCCCTATACCTCGTAAACTATAGGTATTAGGGCGTGGTATATAATTTTCAGATAACTCAATGACAAGGAAGTTATATTCGGAGGAACAAAAATCACCTAGTCATAGAAAGAAAAAAACAAATAATTGGTAATATTCAACAATCACTCAACTTTTTTTTACATATTCGATTTTAACTTTTTAATCATAAGAGATATCGAAACAGAAAAAATATATTCTGAAAGCCACACTTACCTGGATTACATAAGTATATTTTTTTATTGGACTGTCGTTGTAAAAACTTAGTAAAAAAAATATATTATTCATCGCATGGTAGAGCGGCGTCTTTACGTTGCGTTACCAGTCAAATAGGATCAAAGTTCAAAGTTCCACGAAAATAACTAATAATGTTTGGAAATTTGTCACAGATGTTCATTGAGGCGTTAAACATACTAAAAGTCCCCTACTCTATCTGTTGCGCTCGAGCCGCAATCTTGGAAAAATGTCGCTCCGATTCAGTTTTAAGCTTATATTTCGCTAACTGTTAGCGATATCGGAATAGTGCATGACATAAACAATAAAGCTTATAAAATTGTCTACAAAACTGTTATTTACATGTCATATCGTCTATTATTATATTAAAAATACCCCAGAATGCCTAGGTAAGTAACAATGTTGCATGCACCTCACGCAAGTCGCAGACTACGGGTCTGGGGCGATTGTCAATTGTCAGTTGATTCTCAACTCGGTTGTCGATTGTTGTGTTATTTTGGGTAGAGTCGATCAATGCGTTTACTCCGGAAGCGTATGAAAAGTGGTTCATTTGTGAAAATTCTGTTTGTGTTAGTCGTACTCTTAGTTTACATTACATTACATTACATTTTCGCCATGTCCAATTGACGACCAAAGACCGCTCTTGGACGTGTCAAAATAATTGGGTTAGGTAGTAAGTTTCGTTAGTACTCTTTACTGAACATACATAGGTACCTAGTCAAGAATTAACTACTAGATTGTCAAACTATAAATAAAAATAATCAAAATAGAAGCCTAATATTTGAAGTAGTTAGTAATTCGAAAAGATACGTAGTAAAATTATTCATCGTAATATTCAAATTGTCAGTAAAATGTTAAATAATCAAAAATCTACGTTATGCATTTTAAACTAAAAGTACAGATATAAGACCATATAAAATAATCAGACAATAAGGCTCTACTTTTTTAAGTAATTTAAATGGGCACAATATTTGAAAAATCATGGCCCTCAAATTCGGCCAGATTGTAGAACGGGTAGCCTATCAGCATCTCCTTGATGTTTTTTTTTAATTTTATGTTCACCAGATGTTTAAATTTTGTAGGGAGTAGATTATAGAATTTAATTCTAAGGTACAAGTAGCTTTTCTGTACTTTTGCCAGTCGTGTTCAGTGTTAACCAGAAAGTAAATGAAATAAAAAAAGACAACATGGTAACTATATCTGGAGAACCTTGATTATGCAACTGGGCACATATTATGTCGAACGGAATACAATCGAGAAAAAAGTATCAAAGCTGCAGCGAAGTGAAAAACCGATAACGAGAAAGCATCGATTTTGTCACTGGAAAATATGAGGCCTAATTCATAATAACATAACGCATAATTCCGTTATCACTAAAGTTAGCGAGATATAAGCGAAAAACTGAATCGGTACGCCATTTTTCCAAGATGGGGGCTCGAGCTCATCAGCTAGAGTAGGGGACTTTTAGTATGTTTAACAGTACGCATCAAAGAACATCTATGCCAAGTTTCAAACTGTTACCAATTATTTCTCCCAAGATTTCTTATTTGACTGGGCTATATACATTATAGGTGCATTTGAGTGTATATAGGAATGCAGTATGCTAAGTGAATTCAATCTGATTTACAGCTTTTTACGTACTTTCTTAACAAAAGACCTAATATTGTCGTGTTTATATATGTATGTCACTTTCTTTAAAGCGATGGCAATAACGAATTGGAAAAATAATTTGTCTTACATATAATAACAAATAATATGGGACGTGAAAAGTAAATAGATCGCGAATTCAAAATTTTAAAAAATCGGTTGTGTCACTCCAAGACTTTCCCGGCAAGCAGACAACACCCCCCCCCCCCCCCCCTTCCGCGCCAAACCCCTTCAACCCCTTCTAAATCCACTACCCCCCCCCCCCTCCGAGCGCCTCCCTTCCAACCTACTAAACTAAACTTCCGTAACCACTTATAAACTTTTCATAACTTAAACTTGTACATATTACACCAGTGCTCTCGCAATTCATTAGTCTTAATCAAATTCAAGCTGCTGGCACTGACATCGCTGAAGCCGTCGGTCGATGTGAATTTAGGCAAATTTTAACAATTGAGTTAGCAAATTTTGTGACTGGAAAATAGGAGCACAGCATTGGTTCAATTAAGACAATTAGCAGATTAGCTTTACTCATCTTAAAAAGTAAATTAATGACGATGGAAATTCCCTCTGATTATCTATGTACGCATTTATATTCGTGAATTTATATTCGTGAAATTCAGAACTGGTTATAGCACTTTAAAGAGGGATGGTTAGCTTTGCACTTTAGGGGCCGTCCACATATTACGTAACGTGGAAAGAGACGCAAGGCAACCAAAGCAAGACGGAGGATTGCGTAATTTTTTAAATTGTATAGAATCTGTTAGCCGGTACCGACATATGCTGGCTCACATTCAGAAAAACTATTTTGCACTGCAAATACACTCAACAAAAAATAAATATGTATTTTTTATTTTTTTTAGAATCGCAAAATAAGTTATAATAGAGCACGTAAAGTCTTATTTTTCTTTTTTTACTGCTTCTTTTTAAGTTTCCTCTTTACCACGCAGAAAAATAGTCCTTCGCTCAAAAATAACGAGGTATTCTTTAAATATTTTAGTAAAACCGATAGAAGTTACGTCATTAATGAAGTCAAATTAATGAGGTGGAATCGCGCCGTAATTCCTGGCATATTTAGTTAAGGCGCGACCATAAATCACGTCTTCGCCTCGCTCACTTCTTCCTCCTCTTTAAATGCCGTATCCGCTCACTAACGGTATATAGTCTACCTAATGAATGCTCACAATTAAATATATTAAACGGAATAAACTACTTATCTTATATATTAGATTCTAATATACTGTATATATTATACGTTCTAATAGACAATCTAATATACTACATAGATTTACTATCACAATAAATCACTATCAGGGGATGGGGATGGGGTATGGGCTCGGCGGGGCGGGGGTCTCCGAGGGATGGGGGGGGGGGGGGGGGGGGGGTTATCCCACTTTACATAAGTGCTTTAACTTTGAATAAGATAGAACAAGTAGTCCGGATGAAAATATATCTTCCGATATTTTTAATTTTCCGAGGGTTCCTATCCCGCCTAATTTCGAGTGCTTTAATAGATACCCAAGTACTTAGGATGGAATAGGGGGCATGGGGGGTGGTGTTTAGGGAGAGGGGTATTTGGGGGTATCAGTAGGGTTTAGGGGAGTGGGGTTTGTTTATATTTGGGAAGGAAGCGGGGCAAGGGTTTTTGAGGGGAGGTGTTTTGGGGGGTAGGTTTGTTTGGGGGGGGAGGGGTTTGGCATGCGGGGTGTGAATGTGGGGACAAACGATTATTTTAAACGTATTCACACATTAATTAATGGAACTATGGTTATAAAAAGTCAGGGCACAAAATTGATATTTCCGTCTTTATCTCGAATTTTTTTTATGTGTTCACAATACTTTCCCTTCTGGGGTCGGTTGGTGGGCCGGAAAAGTAAAGGTTACTGGGAAATAACTCTGAATAAGATTGAATAATAATGTTAACTTCGAAACCGATGAAAGTTAGGTCATTAATAGGGCCAGATTAATGAAGCGTCGTCGCCATGCCGCCTATATTATTTCGTTACGGGCGTGACCATAAACCGCGCGAACCACGTTTCCGTCCTTCGTTAGGCAATTGCCAACGTTTCTTGTTACTCATTAATGAGCCATCAACCCTAATTGCCGGCAAAAAGTAGCGCCTCGAGTTATTCGATGACTCGACAAATTTTATGTGCTTCGATAAAGCCTGCTAATGATGAT
Source organism: Micropterix aruncella (assembly GCA_944548615.1). Classification (NCBI taxonomy): domain Eukaryota; kingdom Metazoa; phylum Arthropoda; class Insecta; order Lepidoptera; family Micropterigidae; genus Micropterix; species Micropterix aruncella. The sequence goes on from OX155965.1 coordinate 23,973,257, forward strand.
TTTATTTATTTATTTATTTATTTATTTATAACGTACAAGAACAAAAAAATACAAGGACATGCATACTGTTGTACATGAGGAATAATTAAGAACAAACATTATAATAGCGAAAAACATAGCTCTATGGATATAAATATGCTAGCATATCCGAATGAGGCGAAATCGCACAACCAACTAGACCTAGAAGGTCTGTCTCTGGCTGTGCTGTGTTATACCAACAGTAACTGTATTTTTGTAACTCGCGAACTGACGAAGGTGATCAATTTTAAATATTTCTAAATCTAACAAATGTGTTGTTACACAAATTAAAGTAAAATTTAAAGTAGAAAAAAAAAAATAAATAAATATATATGTATGCAATTAAGGGCTAAAAATAAAGTAAACTTTACATTATATACAATAAATTTAAGTGGAAAATAAGTAATAATATATACAAATATATGAATAAACACTACATTCTAGTATATATGTTTAAGAAAATGATATGTAATATTGCACAATTTTACAAATACATATTTTTTTTTAAATATTCACCCTACAGTATTAATAAGGTCTTTAGTTTTTGAACGCCCAATATCTAGAAGCCAGTTTTTTACTTTACCTATAAAAGTTACATAATTTTTCACGTTTTTCGTGGTTTCACATAGTGAGTTATAAACTTTCGGGGCGATAAAAAAACATTGTCTTCGGGCAAATGTGCTTTTAACCTTTGGAATTGTGAAAAATTCCTTACCAGCATTTCTCGTTAAGTACAATTGTTGACTTCTTGCTCTGTACTCTTTAGTTTTGTGAAAGCTTACAAGGCACTGCTTAATAAATAGCTGGCAGATATCCAAAACCTTAAACTCCGCAAAGAGCTGGTTTGAACTGTACCGAGGAGGCTTTTTGTTTATGACTCTTATTAGTAACTTTTGTGCTTTTAATAGTCGGTCCATTGTTGTTTTTGTACATGAGCCCCACGCTATAATTCCATGCACCCATATACTTTGACCAAGAGCCATATACACCATTCGCAGTGTTTCTTTACTCAGTACATTCCTAATTAAGACTAATTAAGACTAATTAAGATTAAGACTGTTGTTATGGTTAAAGTCGTTTTTTTTCAGGTTGTCAAGTTTCCCATAACTTACTAAATTTAAGAAAGGATGCGCAAAACGTTCTCACCAATTACGACCGGACATATAGATGAGTAGCTCTCTTCATGACTGTAATTTAAAGACCACATGGAAAAATGAAAGTTAAAAAAAACAGTTTGATATAATAGCATTTATAGATTTGAAGAAACATAATTTTAAATAAGAGCCATATATTTTTTTATTAATAATACATTTTTTTAAACAAAAAAACCGACTCCATTTTTTAAAAATAATTGCAGCAGCCATGTCACGGTGAAACTTAGAACGGGCTATTATAATTAAATTTGTATACAAAATTTCGTGTGTGTGCTGTTGACCGCTCGGGACTTGCCTCGTTCGAAGCCAACCCTGGGTGCCGCAGTCCTTGTGAAACTTCTGTCGAAACGGTCTGTCGTTAATTGAATGCATATACAAAATTTCGAGTCTGTGCTGTTGACCGTTGAGAAGTCCCCTCGTCGGGGCTTGATAACCACCTCCTTTTATTAAAGTCGGTTAAAAATCCAAGTAATGGGTGGTATGTTTATTAATAAGCGTGACCATAAACCGCGCTTCAATATAGCTGAAATATTATATAATATTCATATTTCAGCTATATTGAAGCTATCCTAAGTTATGCCATTACAATCTGGGAAAATTGTAATGATTGTCATAGAGAACCCATATTTATACTCCAAAAGAGAGCAGTACGAATAATTGCAAAGGTGAAAAGGGAAGAGTCGTGTCGACCCATTTTTAAAAGGCTAATAATCCTCACCTTCCTTACTCAAGTTACTGACTTTTTTAAGAATAAAGACACATATTATAAAAAGTTTTCAGATACACATAACAATACGAGAAATATATATATATATATATATATACAGTGGGTTGCCAAATTATTAGGGACAGTACTTGATTTTTGTAATTTTCAGGTTTAGAATAATTTTGTGAGCAAATAAATTGATCCCAATGTAGTTTTCTTTTGTATTTTTTCTGCTGATATCATTGTTATTCGTTTTATAAAGTGGCAACACTGGCAGTCTGCCTTATCTGTCAAATAAGTGAGGTTAAATCACATTTGGTGACAACGCTTGTTAGAGTGAGTTCAATTATTAATTTTTGGAATCATTTCTTGTAAGTTTTTGCAGTGCAATATTATCTAAACGTAAGTAATGTTTTATAATTGATTGGTTTTGATAAATGTAATGTGTAAATTTCAATTTGGTAAATAGTACGCCTCAATAACCAAAAAAAAAAAAAATTCAGTATGGGCAAGTCTTCAGACATATCCCCAAGAAAATGTAGGGAAATACAGACCTTACTACTCCACTCTACACGTTCCCAGAGAGAGGTAGCAGAACTTACAGGTGTTTCGAAATCAGTGGTAAACCGAATTAAAATAAAGACAGATAAAAAACTGCCTCTAGAAGCGGACCGAATTGGTAAAAGTGGCAGAAAAAAGATCACCACTCCTCGTACCGACCGTAAAATCAGAGACATCTGTCTTCAAAATCGTAAAAAGAGTGTGGCTCGGCTGACTACAATGATAAAGGACGAGGGCATCAACATTTCTAAAAGGACTGTCCAGAGGCGCTTGGCCGAAGAGAACCTGACTGGTCATTGCCCAACCAAAAAACCAAGCCTGACTTTGGCAATGAAGAAAAAGCGACTGCAATGGGCCAGACAACACCGAAATTTGACTGTTGAGGACTGGAGTCGAGTAACTATGATTTACAAATTATCTTGTGATATTAGTAATAACGATTTATGATTATGTAAATATTTTACAGGTCTGCTTCTCTGACGAGTCAACTTTTCAAATTATGGTTGATAAAAGCTCATTCGTCCGCCGACGCCCAGGGGAGCAGTTCCATCCTGACTGCCTTGTGGAGAGAGTTAAACACCCTGTTAGCATCATGGTATGGTCTGTAATCTCAGCCAAGGGTATGGGATGCCTCTACATCGTGGAAGGGACCATGAGGCAAGACCAATACAAGCGAGTACTGGAAAGTCGGCTCCTACCTCAGGTTGAAGAATGGTTCCCTGGTGATGAGGAGTATGTGTTTATGCACGACTCAGCACCTTGCCATAAAGCCAGGAGTGTTACTGCATTCCTGGCTGACCAAAACGTGAGGGTTTTGCCATGGCCGGGGAATTCCCCTGACTTGAACCCGATTGAAAACCTCTGGGAACTGACAAAAAGGGAGGTCGCCAAAGAAGTAGTCACCACCAAGCGGCAATTAATTGAAACACTTATAAGAGTGTGGCATCACAGCCCCAATCTCCAGCAGAACGCAACAGACTGCATAGAGAGCATGCCCCAACGCTTGAAAGCCGTTATTGCAGCTAATGGTGGCGTTACAAAATATTAAGATTTTTCTGAAAATTTTCTGTCATCACTTTTGTGAAAAAATAAATACTTATGACTAAGGAATATGTTGTTTTCTTGTTCTAATATAACACCCTAATAAATAACAACATAACTACAAGACCTAACACCCACTATTTGCTCACAAAATTAATTTAAACTTGAAAATTCAAAAAACAAGTACTGTCCCTAATAATTTGGCAACCCACTGTATATATATATATATATATATATATATATATATATATATATATATATATATATATATATATATATATATATATATATATATATATATATATATATATATATATATATATATTGCAACGAAACCGTTCTGTTTTATTTACGTTTTATTTTTGCAATTTGTATTATATGATTATTATTAAGCAAGACAGCAATTTGGTAGTCAATAAGAGGTGTTTACTTATTATTTGATATTAACGTAGCTATAGAAGCAATGGGCGCCAGACTAGCCAAATACTGGAACGGTTCGCTGGTTAAAGCAAGCAGACCTGCACCGGAAAACAGGTTTCTGCGCGGCGGATTTTAGGGGAATTCAGGATAACACCACCTGAGAGGCTGGCAGCTCGTTTGAATAGGAATGTCGGAGGGGTCGTGGGAGAAACTCTCAGAGAGCGCAAGTTGCGCACTATAAACGAAAATCTATGGGTGTCCCTGATTGAAATGAGGACCACCTTTAACCCTTCACGTTGCGAGGTAAAAAGTCACCTATCACTTTTGCGCGCGACATATTCGCGCAAAAAATCGACGCGAGTCAACGGCCTTGAGAAAAACGATCATAACTTATAAACCACTAATCGGATTAAAAAAATAAAGAGAAAAATGATCGCATTGAAATTTGACATATAAAACATTATAACCTTATCTCGTAAAACAATTAGGATAATAATGAATAAATATTACAAAATTGGCAAACTGAAAAAACTCGCCTATAAAATCATTTCGATTTTTTTGTAAATACAGTTTTTGTAAATATCAAAAATTGTAAATACAGTTATGTTCTCTATTAAATGCTTTACCAAAACGATATTTTTTTTTTACTTATTTGCATACAAAAATACGGAAAAAATATTTATTTATTCAGCCAAGAAAAATTGTATGTATTCTCGTAAAAAAAAATTTTTTTAATTTTTAATTTGTGACTACTTATGGTATTTTTTTATATGAAATTCTTTCAAAATAACTTTATTACTACATCACTTCTTCTTAGAAATCACACCAGAACTTTGAGCTTTGTCTGATATTATAGAAAAATCTAAAGTTTTGAGAGTTTCCGCGTCTGAACCTAATAATAAACTTTGAATGCCCATAATATAAAATTCGTTAGATTTTTTCAATTATATTGTCTTATCATAGACTTATTATATGTCTAATAACTAATTACTATACTCCAAAGAGTCACATTTCATCGAAAAACTATGGAAAATCGCACTTTTTTCTCTCATAGTAATTATCAAAACAAGTTTCATTTTCGCGAGCAATATTAGAACACAACATATAATGTTCAAAATACGCCTAATTATGTGATAACTTAGGATGTAAATGAAGCAATACCTATTTTATTAGTAAATTAAAGCGACATTACGTCATGTTTCGCGATATAACTGGATATTTCACAAACATTACAAAATAAACACGGCCATTTTTGACAAACACGGCCGGTTTGTTGACAAAGTGTTTTCTTCGAAAATTCGTGAAAAACAGCAAATGGATTGTCGAAATTATATAATCCTACTGGCTAATCTACTTAAAAAGGGAAATACTCACTTTAATCCGGTATAAACTGCACTTAAATCCAGAAAACACTTCACAACACAAACACTTCGGCGAACACCGCGCGCGCCGCCGCCATCGCGCGATCTGCGACTGTCGTCAGAAATGAGGTCATCGATTTTGTAAGGATGTAGTGATTCATATTTCTAACATCGCATGCGGCAATCGAGCAATTTCATAGTGTTGCATATTTGGCTATATTATGGCATCATTCGATAGAATATACAATCGCATTTCGAAATTTAAACGACATTTTCTTGAGCGGCGAGCGCGATATCCCGTATGGGATAGTTTGGATTTCAGCCGGCCGCCATACATATCCCGCAAGGGATGTTAAGTGCCTAGCGGGTTAAGAGGCGTCCGGTATGGAGAGGAAGAACAGGTTGAGTAGAACCCGGTGAGTTTATGATCTTATTTTATTTTTTTCACGCGTCTCCGCTGAAGGCGGTCGTACGTCATGCGGTCAGCGCCATCTCAATGCGGCGGCCGGTTATTATTGGAAACCTTGATTCATTCTGCGGCCGATAGATGGCGAATATGTCGGAAATGCGCGAAATACAATCTCAGTGACAAGCCTATGAATTAATATTAACAAAATAAATAAATATGGACTAAGAAAATGTATGCCAAAAAGTAAGAAAATTAATGGAAATACGAAATGATGAACGAATGGAAAGGTTCAAGAAATAAAAAAAATATGAATATAATTAAGAAATAAATTAAAAAAGATATGACGCCGATGGCGGAAAACTACTAATTAAAAAAAATGAAAATATATTGCAATGTGTATGGGAGTTAAACGGTCCCCAAGAGAAAATAAATAAAAAAAAAGAAAAGAAGAGAAGAAAAAGAATTATTAGCAGACTAATTGAAAAGGAATGAAAATATTTTCTAGTAAAATGTCAAACTAGTTATTTTTCTTTTTTTTTTGAACGCTACTCCTTCGGTAGCAAGAAAAAAAATGAAATGAACAGGACAAAAATAAAATTACTGGATAAGCCAAGGAGAAAAGGATAAAGGTCACTAACTATTTTTTTACTTTGTATTTCCTCTCTCCACCTTCTTGTCTTCAAGGAAAAAAAAGGAAAAATTATAACTCGAGGTTGTTGTGGTTTAGAGAAAAGTGTGCTTTATTCCCGACATGAAATAAGAGAAGTAAAGAACAATAGACAAGAAAAGAAAAAAACAGTATTCAGTAGTATTCCATTTTGTAAATTATTTTATGACGAACTTAGATATTAAATATTTCTTTCACCCCAGCGGGTCATAAGTGTTATTACAAATTTTTGTTCCTTTATGATGGACTTAAATTTAACTATTTTCTTTCACCCCAGCGGGTTATGAATATTATTATACATTTTTACTCCTTTATGACGACCTTAAATATTAAATGCTTTCTTTCACCCCAGCGGGTTATGAATATTATTATAAGTTTTTACTCCTTTATGACGAACTTAAATATTAAATCTTTTCTTTTTATAAAGGTAAGTATTAAAACCTCCTTGGTCTCTTTAAAGAAAACAAACAATCGAGCGCTTACTATAGCTAGAATATATCGCAACCGTCCTGTACCAACCGCAACCAATCCTATCGGGTACTATAAGAATTATTCCCGTTACCCATTTTCTCTTAGAAATCGATACGAGAAATGTAACCCAAATTTTAGGAATACCTGCTTTTAATATACGACGGAATCGCGCACTATTATATTAAATGGGATCTATAGGTATCTTTATTTGCGGAGGTCACACCCTCTACTTTTCGGGAGGCCCAAGTCAAATTTTGTCTACCTCGCGTCCGATTTCGAATAACCGGTTCCCTCTTTTTTTTTACATAAAATTTACATATTATTTGAAAAAGGAAAGAAAATGTGAAAGATGAATGAATAACCCAGAAAAAAAATATAAAAATGAAAGAAGCAAAGAAATAAATAGTTGGTATTAATTCCGACCGGATTGCATCGCGTACCTATCTTACCTACTTAAGTGTACGAGGTACCTTTCCGAATGTATACTTTTAAAAAAAATGTGTAATAGGCACTTCGGCCTGACTGGAAATTCCAAAAAAAAAGAAAAAAAAAATAAGAAAAACTAATAAACAGAATAAGACTACGTTCTACTACATTAGAGAAATCTTTATCTCATCTCCGAGATTTCTAGATTATTTTATGCGTTTTTTTTAAGTATATGAAACTGATATAAAGTTTGCGATTTGCTAACCGTTATACAAGGAAATTCAAAAGTAACCACTGTGAAGATAGTATGAAGATAAAAAAAATTAAGGTAAAATATGAATGGAGGAAAAAGAAGAATAAAAAAAAGAAAAAAACCAATCTCCGGACCGTGGGTGTGTTTCTGTAATGGCAGAAACCACATTATATTTTCTGGAGATATTAGTTAAATGGTATCTATAAAATTAAAATTCCTACCTTGGAACTATCGAGCACTGAATTTAACACAATAAAATTTTTCTAATCGGCAAAACTATTGAATCGGCGGGCCTCTGCGTGTGAATGATGGCCCGGAACCCGACCGGTTCCGGGCCACTTCTACCCAAAAGTGGCCGACCGTCCGCTATTTTTTTTTGTCTGGCTCGAAAACTACCCATGTAAATTCTACGTACCTACGGTCTTCTAGCACATTCTAAAACGCATTAGCGCGTAGAGCGCGTTTGAATTTTTATCTAGAGAGCGTTTGGCACTCATTGTTTGATATTTATATTATTTCTGAACTTTATATATGTATATTTAATATTATCAATTGTTTATAAAAGGAAAAGATACATCGAAGATGGTTGCAACAACTGGTTGTTGCAATATATATATATATATATATATATATATATATATATATATATATATATATATATATATATATATATATATATATATATATATATATATATATATATATATATATATATATATATATATATATACATATATATGTATATATATATATATATATATATATATATATATATATATATATATATATATATATATATATATATATATATATATATATATATATATATATATATATATATATATATATATATATATATATATATATATATATATATATATATATATATATATATATATATATATATATATATATATATATATATATATATATATATATATATATATATATATATATATATATATATATATATATATATATATATATATATATATATATATATATATATATATATATATATATATATATATATATATATATATATATATATATATATATATATATATATATATATATATATATGTATATTATATATATATATATATATATATGTATATATATATATATATATATATATATATATATGTATATATATATATATATATATATATATATATATATATATATATATATATATATATATATATATATATATATATATATATATAATATATATATATATATATATATATATATATATATATATATATATATATATATATATATATATATATATATATATATATATATATATATATATATATATATATATATATATATATATATATATATATATATATATATATATATATATATATATATATATATATATATATATATATATATATATATATATATATATATATATATATATATATATATATATATATATATATATATATATATATATATATATATATATATATATATATATATATATA